>CANXYC011738632.1:0-20029 GCA_948193065.1 Aleurites moluccanus
CCCCCCCCCCCCCCCCCCCCCCCCCCCCCCCCCCCCCCCCCCCCCCCCCCCCCACATTGCATTTTTTCCCAATGTGGGATTTGGTAAAAAAGTGCAAAGTATGGAGCTGTCACCGGAAAGAAAGAGGAGTGCCACCGGAGGGGGTGGTGGCGCCGCCAGAGAGGGAGGACGATAGCAGGACCAAAAGATGGTGGCAGCTCAAAAGGGTGGCAGTGCTGCTGCCCCCAAGGCATGGCAGCACCGCTACCTGCTTAAAGCGGCACCGCCACCTGGGGTTGGCGGCAATGCCATCCCTTGAGTGTGGTAGCCCGGGCCCAGACCCGTCCTGATGCTTTCTGAGTCCATCTGTGAATGGCTTAGGCTCCAGTGCTTGGCACAAGTCCGTAGGGGTGTAAAAAGTCAGTGTTCACAAGTTTAAGTAGGAAAAAGAATCAAAGTAATTAGATATGTATATCATGAGTTATAGTAAAAGAACACAGATTGCCAGAATGAGGAAAACAAGTAATAGTTTAAAAGATATAATCCTAGGTTAAGGAATATATAAAGTTAAGAATTGTATGTAACATATAAGTAAATACTGATTTAAATGCCTAATTGATGTGTAGTTTCGAATAATGAAGATGATGTAATTGGAAGTTCAAAGTGAGAAAGTGAAATTGTTTAGCAAGGTGAGTCATATATATATATCATTATGCATATCCATAAATTGATTTATTGAATCAATGAGCATATTTCCTTCTTGATTGAATGCCACCTTGTTATTGCTATTGATCATCCTTTAATTTACTTAAAGTCTAAAATGATCCATTTCCATTGATTGTTATTAGAATTGTAATGCCTATTGTATTTGTTCATATTAAGAACTTGAATTATGATATTGAGCTTGATTGATCTTGTACCGAAATGCTTCCAAAAGTATGCACACCAAATATTCAACCATATGCTACATTGCTTGTTATTGATTATTTATCTTCGTACCAAGAATGAAATCAATTACATGTTATTAAAAAGTATTTATCTTGAGTGTTAAATGAGCCATATTTATCGATTGAATATCATTACACCATAATATTTTCAATGTATACATGATATTGTTAATGACCTCATTAGCCTAAATATGTAGAATTGACAGAGTTACCTTACCGATGGGATAGTGGATAAGTACCATCGACATTGTGCACAATAATTTGTTTACAATGTTTACCCTAGATAGAAAGAGACTTGTCACAGCCGTGAGATCTGACCCGCTTTACGTAATTTACATGTGAAACCTAAAGTTAAATGTGATATGTGTTCAAGGCTCAATATCTGTCTTTTCTACATATTTATACATGTAAATGTAATACTAATAACAAGCTTATTCCATATTACTTATCATTGAAATCCATAACCTTACCCAATGTTATTTATTATCCTTTCCATACACCATTGGCATTTGGTGTGAAAACTATTAGCTTTTGATATACAAAATTTAATTACTTTCATTTACTCATCACATTCATTGTTATTTAATTATTGACTGTTCATATTATTATCATATACATAACCCTCATGTTTAATGATGTATACTTAACTCACTGAGTATTATTATACTCACTTTATAATTATTTATTATTTTTCAGAAACATGGTTGTAATGGTGGTTGTTTCCCAAGTCATCCCTTTCTCCAGCTTGGGACGTCAAGAATACCAATGTCATTATTTATTTTGAGGAATCATATTTATATAATCTTAGAGCTCCATGGTACTGTTGGGTAGATAGTCGTGTGTAACTTATAAGAGATGTTATGTGTGAATATGAATGCTTTGTTTAATGAAAGTTACAATTGAAATGAAATGCAAATGAAGTAAATAAGTTAATGAAGTAAAGATTATAGAAGTGCTATGAATGTTTTAATGAATTGTGAAGTTGAGGTTATAAGGATGGCAAAAAATTAGGAGTGTAATTTCTATACAGGTTGTAAAATGTGATGAATATGTCCTGAGATTAGATTGAAAATACAAGGAAAAATCTAGCAAAATTTATGTAAGAGTAATAATTATCAAGTAGAATTTGAATATTAATGAATAGTTTTAAGTTTGAATGATTGATGATTGACATATTTAAGAGTTCTACGAAATTCTGGTGACTTTAAGTTTACCCGTACCCTAGCATCGTCATGTCCCAAAAGTGGTATGTGACAAGAAGTTCTAAAAAAAGGAGTAATCAACGTAAGAAAATAGGAGTCGAGAGAATTTAGCAATGTGAAGTTCTATTACTGTGGAGAAAGTGGTCATATACGAAACAATTGCACTGAAATTGTAAGAAGAATTGAAAATTTTAAAGAAATTGCAAGAGAAAATGAAGGACAAATAGAAATTGAGGATGAGGATGAGGATCCTTCAATTGTTGCGATTAGCTTGGATTATAATGATGATGAATTTATTGAAAAGTATTGATTGAGGTAGAGCTCAAATATGAAGGTTTGATGATTGAAGATTTTGAATATTTAAATATAGGGCAAAGGGGCAAATAAACCCTGTACTATATCAGTTTATAATTTGAGACTTAGAAGTGTTAAAATTAGTTTTAATTATGTAAATGATTTTAACTCGTAAAATTGAATATTTGTATATTTGATTAGAACTAAATATATTTATTTATAAGTATTCATATATGAATTATATATATGTATTTACATTAATTATACACATTATATGCATAGGTGCTAGAGGTAATCAATTTAGTGTGTTGTTTATGTGAAGACTTTTAGGTGAGGGAATAAATAAAGTTTAATTGAAATAATTTAATATTTGTGTGTGTGATTTTTGTCTGAATAAATTAACTAAATTTGCTTGTGATTAGAAGTTGGTGAAGACAAGTTATATAATATTAATAATTATATGATATATAAATTTGTTTGTAATGTATGAATAATGTGTATATGTAATGGTTGTCATTGAATTTTTAATATTAGAATTTATTTGTATCTAAATTAATGAATAATTACTATTATTATTATTTTTATTATTTTTTATATAATATTTTTATTTGGGGTGAGATAAAGATTTGAACCTTCCATAATATCTAAATTTCTTTTGGGCTAGTGCCTTATACATTATATGTATTTGACTTGTGGAAAATGATGTGATTTACACTCCACAGTACTTATATGCTACTTGAATTTTGAATCTTATATATTATACGGCTATGTGTCACAGATGTGTAAGTTAAAGTGTTCAGTTGGAATTCTCCCTATTATTTGATTTGAATAAATATTTGTTTTAAATGAATTTATTAATTATTATTTTAAATGAACTTATAAGTATATAAGAAAAAAATTATTTATATAAACGATATATGAAATTTACATGCTCTTGTATTATATAATTTTAAAGAAAATATTCAATGATTTATATAAACTATTATTGGTATTTAAATTATTATTAATAGTTATATATGTGCTAAGTATGTATATGTCTAAAATATTAGATTTATTCCCTACTTTTATATATTTTTTTACTGAGTGCGTGGTTTGCTCACTCCTTCAAAATTTCAATTTCTTTACAGGTTTATGTCTTATTTTGGCAAGGCTTTCTTCCTTTCTTTCAAAGCCAAGCCATAATCTTAAAGATAGTTGTGAGAAATTTCTTTTGAAAGTATTTTAGTAGATTTTCAAATATTAGTTGTAATAAATTTTATTTAATTTGTTATTATTAGGTAATAGTATTTAAATGATGATTTGATTGATATAAGTAATTGACTAAATGTTTAAATATAATTTCACAGATTATAAGTATAGTATTTATTAGACTTGTGAGGTTAAACTCCAGTCTAACTTCACATCGATCATGATTTCGAATTTGAGTTTTGACAAACTTGAAAATAAACATTTTTCTATTTTATATGTGAGAAATATTTTTCAATTGAGTGGATGATTATTTCCTATACAAAATAAAATTCTTATTTTTAATGTTATTCTAAATTGGAAGAGGATCTTTATTGAGTTGGAATTGATACTGGATAACATTAATTATAATTATGAGTATTATAGGAGAGATTTTTTTATACTTTTTATCTAATAATTGAGTTGAGACTTTTACCTATTGATTAAGTGTGCCACAAAGTGCATAGATAAAATGTATTTTTTTTTATGTTATTATGAGAGAGTTTACTATTTTGTCTGTCTAAAAATTATAATGTGGGTGTTTGAATCCTCAATTGAGCATCCAAAACTAATTAATTGAGGTAAAAGATTGAGTTTTTAACTCAAAATCACTTATTTAAATATTTGACAATAAATATAAATAACGATTTTTGGGATTTAATTGAATTTTTTATAAATATACAAAAAGCAGTTTTGATAAAAATATTTTTTGATTTAATAATTTTTTTATTATAAGACCCAATTTTTTTTTTAATTTTAAAATATTATTTTAATAAAATAATAATAGTAATTTGAATAATATTTAATGAATATAAAAATATTTTTCAATTGTATAATATTTTATTATTATATAAAGAAAAAAGAAAGAATGAAAGGGACGGGACTGTAGAGGCAGAGAGAGAGAGGGGCAACATTTCCAATCAAGATTCCTGTCGATTTAGGTAGCGATTTCCGGCGATCTTAGTATCAATGGAAAACTCTCTTCATGAGCTTTAATTTGATACTAACTATGGAGGAAATGATTGGACGACGAGGGAGAAATCAAAGGGAGAAGTTTTGACCACTGAAATTTTGAAGCTCCGATTTCGTCGATCGGTGGTAACTGGCGGTGGAAGGAGGTCATTTTAGGACTCCAGTTTTCATGAGCTTTCCGATGGCATCAATTTTGCCCCGATCGAAGACCAAAGCCGGGACTAGAAATATGGGACACGCGTAGATTTTCGATAAATTTTGAGTATGTTTTAAATTGTTCTAAAATCAATTATTAATTTTTTGGAGTATGTTTGGAGATAAATTTGTGAAAATGGATGAATATTTATAATGATATTGGAGAATTTAGGCAGTTAAAATTTAATAGCTGTGTTTATTTTGAGCGAGTAAATTAAGATAAATTATTTTAGATTATTTAGAATTATTATGGAAATTATTTAGATGATAATTATGGAAAAATGTTGAGTTTAGCGTTAATTTAAGAATTTTCGGGACAGTAAATTATTAGTAACTGTATTTTTATTAAATGTAAGGATTAAGATAAATTTATTATATTGATTTGGAATTATTATGAAAATTATATGAACGGTATTTATAGAAATTAAATACTGAAAAGTTAAATTATTATGGAGTAATTTAATGAAGTTGGTAATTAAATTAAGTATACAAAGAAGATTAAATTAAGATACTTATATAGGTTTGGTCGATGGATTACTTGCTACTATTATTATTTCTAGTATGTTGGTAATGATGAATTAAAAGTTAGAATTGAATTGGAATATGTCGAGACTTTATATCGGGATATAGTAAATCAAAGGATAATTATTAAATTAATTATTTTAAGAATTTAATTGATGACTGATATTATTATTGAATTATTATTTTTGACATTTGTATGCAGTTGATGAAATTTTGTAAATTAAATAATGGAATTAATTGGATGTCAAGATTGACTTTCATTTAATAGATTAATGAGTAGAGTTGGATTGAGATATTTATTAAACCGTTATAAAAATGTTTGTTGAGATGGAGACCAGGAGAGGTCAATTAATATGGTTATATTGAATTTAGATCGATGAACTGATTATTAGAAATATTTTTATTTTGTGTCAAAAGGGTTATGTTCTATTTTTAGGGGAGGTTCTGTCGAAACTCCGACAAACTCTTAAGAGTCGTTTCGTAAATTTATTAAGTTAATATGTATCTTTTATGTTCTAATATCTTCTCTATACTATTCGGTCTAGGTATTCAGGAGTTTCCTAGCCGTCATATTTCAGGTGCTCCGAAGAGAGCTAGCTGGTTAATGATCTTCAAGTTGTGAGTTGATATATTTAATTTAACTCTGCATATAAGCATAACATGTAAGCATTGATGAATGAAATATATGTATATGTATATAAGCTATCATTGTTGCATTAGATTTAGTAGTATGATGTATGTTTATGTCATATTATATGATGTTGATGATGATGATGAATAACATTGTATGTATATGTTTACAATGGAAAATAGGGTGATGTGGAATCTACCACTAACACATAAAACATCAATGTTGTAACATGACACAACATGATTTATGATGATGTTATTACAATGATTGCCTAGTTCGAGTTGATCTCACCGTGGCCCCTGGACATGGATAAGACAGTATAGGGATACCTGGTTTGAGTTGATCTCACCGTGGCCCCATAGTTGGAATTTAAGAGAGCCAAGGGAGAGGGTCGGCTCCCCATTTACGATAAACGAAAACATAGATGACGTTGGATTCCATAGACATTTTTCATCATGTATGTTATGTATGTTTATGGATGATTATGTGTAATGTGACATTTCATGTAGATTAAATAAATGACCTGCATGTTAAATTAATTTATATCAGCTCATTGAGTCGAACGCTCACCCCTGTTTAAATATTTTTCCCAGGTTCCGAGTCGAGTTTAAAGAGATTTAATTTTTTTTTTAAGTTGAGTATTTCTGCCTCCTAATTTTCAGGCAGTTAAATTATTTTATATTCACTATATTAAAATCTTTAGAGCTCCGCATTGTTATTTTTCAATGTCAGATTTATGGTTGTATTTCTATTGGTTATTCTGTCAAGCAGAGCTTAATTGTTATGTTTAGTGCATGATGTCAGCCTTGAGTGGCTAAGTAATGATGTCAATTTATTGAGTTTATATGTGACAGGTGGGCTCATAGTCCTTATTTGTGACAGATGGGCTCATAGTCCTTATTTGTGACAGTTAAAGCTGTCATATTACAGTTTTTGCTGTTCAGTAGTAAGTCAGGCTTACTATGGGTTTCGGAAGCCTTATGCTTTCCCGTTCCCTAGTGCCGGTCACATGTCCAATGGGGTCAGGTTGTGACAGAGGTGGTATAAGAGCAAAGGTTCTGCGACCTTCAGTATGTTTAAAATTGAAAATTTTAGATGGTATAAGTTCTTGTAACATGTGGAGCATAGGATTCCTTTTCGTCTTGTTGAGTCTCTATTGCTTTTAATTATGCGTTCTACATAGATTATGAATTGTTACTATTGTTAGTATGATTATGTGTAAATGATGTATGTTTTGTTAAGTAAAATGAGCTCAAAGACCCTTTTCAAAATGAGGACAAATGATGTTGATAGTATCCTTTCAGTAATGATGATTCATTAAATATTAAGATAAGGTCAATGGAAGAATAAGATTAAAAGTATTTTAATAGAGCAAGACTGTGAAGTCATGTTTAATGATGAATGTGAAAATTAAGGAAAAAGAATAAATAGAACTATGTGATTTTCTAGAATATGATATTTTATATATTATATAGAATGAGATTTCGAGGGAAGTATGATATGAGAGATTTGTTTGGAATCAAGATTAATTAATGAGCATTGATTATATGAATATAGAGATAATAATGAATGATAAATAATGTTTTTTTTTATTTTATTTTGGAGCAATGGTGTAAAATATGCTCATAAATAAGCAGTAAATAATTGTCACAACCCGGTTTTTCGGACCTTGACGGTCCTAGGGCACGGAAAATATCAATGGCGACTGGCACCCGTAAAACCCAGTACCATTACATAGTTTATCAACCTCAATATATTATTCTGTTTATTTTTAATTACCATCCATTATATTATCCTGTTATTCATTTTGTTAACCTGTCAACTATTCTATCACTATTCTGCAATTGGCTGTCACAAGTATATATCATATATCATGCATCACATATAATCAATATTTCCATCAATAACATATATAAACAATGTTCATCTCCTAGCTACCCAATACATACCCATGGAGCAGCTAGATCATGAACACCAAAATAATATAAATACAGTAATCCAAAGTGGATATATACATCAGAAAATTCGAAGCAGGAATCCACAGAGAAACAGATGACTGGATCCTTTACCTACTCCTCTCCTGAAAGGGGTAAACAAACAAAAAAATGAGTATGGATGATACTCAATGAATTTACATGCATCGCAATAAAATAATAGGCAATGGTATAAGTCAAATGAAATATAGTAGACAGTAGGGATATCAAGGTATAGTAAAGCTCAAGAAATAATAAATATGCTTGGTTACATATGGAAAGGCAGATAATGAGATGGACTGTATGAAAAGAAATCATACAATCTCCAAACAATCAATATCATTGGACCATGTAGGTCACTAGTATCATATAAGCATAAGGCTGATCAGGCCCTACGGCCAGGACCATAACTACTCCTAGCTAAGGTTCAATACTACAATGTGCACAAGGTCGACAGTATTTCCCCACTCCCTTGTCGAATCAGAAGTTGTGCTAACCCATATCAGGGTCAATAATAAGGGATACAATAAGCAACAATGGCATCCGGATATCAGTCAGTCAAATAATAATCAGTTCAGTATCAATCAATTCAGTATTTAATAAGCTCAATTACAATGTCATATGCAATATATAATCAATAATATCAAGTATGGTAATAAGAAAATGCAAGAAACAAATAATAGTTCGGTGGCCGAAATTGGTGGGTCAATTGGCATGCCAATGTCGCCGGCGACAATGACATTCAATTGGTGGTCCTATGGCATGCAAACCAATAGGCCAATGGCAATTAAACTAAGTAATTTATCGAACACTTGGTGGGCATACAATGGTAAGTCAATAAGTTAGGTTTTGGTGCAAAATTGACTTGCCCATTCAAACCAATAACAAGGTACATTGTTCAATAAAGCCAAGGTATCAATAAACAAGGTTAAACATCATTAAATTAGGATCAAATTAGCAAGGAAAATCAAAGAAGTCCAAAAGCAACACAAGGCAATAAGGTTCGGCCACAACTAGAGTTTTCACTAAATGGTTCAATTCATCAATTTAATGATTCAAACATGATATTTTGATGCAATGTAAACTCACTTAAATCTTCCAATAGCCAATGCACTAGCCAATTGCACCAATTCCATAAACTCCCCAAATTTTGGCTACTTTGAAAACTCCAATTCCACAATCTATAATTCTACATTAAATTAACCATCAATTAGTTGTTCATACATATCCAATTAATCATTTCTAACATCAATGTGCAATTCCTAACATTAAATCACAAACTCATTCTTTACAACTTCAATTTCAACATTCCAATTGTAAATTCAATCAAATTTGGATAATCTAAAGCAATTAAATACTAAACTCATTCAATTGAACCCAAAATAACACTAAATCAATAATCAAACTAAATAAATGAACTACTTACCCAAAACCTCTATGTTGGCCGAATTCTTCAAGGTGATTAGCCTCCTAATCCTTTGCTCCAATCAATAATCTAAGGCTAGAAATGGATGAAGCTAAGTGAGTAATTAATTTTTCTATCAAATTTTGTTAATTTTGGTTAAGAAATGGAGAAGTTATGAAGAAAATTAATGGAAATGAAGAAACGACAATGGAGGAAATGAAATGGGGAAGAAGAAGAAGAAAACCGTGAATTTGAAGACCAAATAAGACAAAAATAATTGTAAAATTATAACTAAACCCTCCAAGTTTCATTCTTTACACTTTGGTCCTTAAACCTTCTGAAATTTATTCTGACAGTTCTGTCAGGATTTTGATATCAGTGTAAAGTATATAGGCTTATTTTAATTTATCCTTATTTATAAAAATAGTTCTGGAGTCATTCTGTAACTCCGACCAACCCATTTCCACTATTCACCTAGAATTTCCCTTTATTTACCAAAATGCCATTACTACCTTTTTCAGTGTTCTTAAATGATTTTCACTTCTTTCTTTTTACTAAAATTACACATAAATTATGATCATATTTTATCCCCAAGTCAACTTCAGAAATTCTTCTGTTAACCGGACTGCTAATTTCTCGGCAATGTTTTCGACACTGCCAATTTTCGGAAAAGTTACAATTTTGCTTTCTAACTGAGTCTTTAAAATTATTTCCCATCAATTCAAGACTAAAGGACCACATACAGAGAATAAAATCATACATTCATGTTATGGCTTCCTAGGGTATTACATTCTATCCCCCCTATAAATAAATTCGTCCTCGAATTTAAATAGAATACATACCTCACTGCTGAAACAGGGATGGATATCTACTCTGCATCTCCTGCTCGCTTTCCCATGTACACTCCTCTATCGACTGGTTCCTCCATAGTACTTTCACTATAGGGATCTCTTTATTCTGAAGCTTTCTGACCTGTCTGTCAATAATCTCCATAGGTAGCTCCTCATAAGACAAATCCCCACTGAGATCCACATCCTATATCTCCAAAATATGCGATGGATCCGATACATATCTCCGCAGCATCGATATATGGAAGACTGGATGTATGTGGCTCATAATGGGTGGAAGAGCCAATCTATAGGCCACACTGTCAATCCGCTCAAGTATCTCAAACGGGCCTATAAACCGTGATGATAACTTGTCCCTCTTCCCAAATCTTATAACTCCCCTCATCGGTGAGATCTTTAAGAAGACATGATCACCCACTAAAAACTTTATATCCTTCCTCTTCGGATCAGCATAACTCTTCTGCCTACTGAAGGCAGTCTTCATCCGCTCTCTGATCACAGGAACCTTCTCCATAGTCTCCCTGATAAGATCTGGGCCTTCTAGCTGCTTCTCTCTCTGCTCCACCCAATACACTGGAGATCTACACTTCCTACCATATAGTGCTTCAAATGGAGCCATACTAATCGAGGAGTGATAACTGTTGTTGTAGGAGAACTCTATCAGTAGCAGATAATGATCCCAGCTACTCTTGAAATCTAGAACACATAATCTGAGCATATCCTCCAAGGTCTGGATCGTCCTCTCAGACTGCCCATCAGTCTATGGATGGAAGGCAGTACTAAACAATAGCTGAGTAGCCATAGCCTCTTGAAAATTTTGCCAAAATCGAGATGTGAACTATGTACCCCTGTCAGATATGATCACCAAAGGAACTTCATGAAGACGCACAATTTTATCAACATACAACTGTGTGTACTGAGCTGCTGAATAGCTGGTCTTAACCTCCAGAAAATGTGCAGACTTTGTCAACCGATCAACAATAACCCAAATAAAGTCATACCCCCTCGAAGTTCGTGGTAGACCAACTATGAAATCCATGATAACCTGTTTCCATTTTCACTCTGGCAGCTCTATCTCCTGAAGTAGCCCTGATGGCTTCTGATGCTCAAACTTAACCTGCTGACAGGCTAATTAGTTAGATACAAACTGAGCTACATCTTTCTTCATCCCAGGCCACCAATAAACATCTCTGAGATCATGGTACATTTTGGTAATCCTTGGATGTACACTGTAAGCAGAATAGTGTGCCTCTAGCATGATCCGATCCCATAGCTCATCACAATCTGGTACACAGATACGTCTCCCACATCTCAATACCCCAACATCAACAGTGAACTATGTCATCTTGCCACTCTGAACCTCTCCCCTTAGCTTCAGAAGATAAGGATCTCTATCCTGAACCACTTTTATATTATCTATCAATAGTGACCTCGCCCAAAATTGGGCTATCAGAGCCTGGTTCAGATCCTGGGAACCCAAATCCAACTCAACCCCCACATCTGCCAACTACCTCAAATCTCTGATTAATGGCCTCCTGCCAATCACAATATGAGCAAGGCTATCCATAGACTTCCTGCTCAGAGCATCCGCCACTACATTGGCCTTCCCTGGGTGATAGAGAATCTCATAATCATAATCCTTCAGAAGCTCAACCCATCTACGCTACCTCATATTCATATCCTTCTGCTAAAATATATATTGCAGACTCTTATGATCAGTATATATCTCACATTTAGACCCATATAAGTAGTGTCTCCAAATCTTCAAGGCAAAGATAACTACTTCCATCTCCAAATCGTGAGTCGAACAATTTGTTTCATGCTTCTTTAACTGACGAGAAGCATAAGCAATTACCCTATCTATCTGCATCAGAACACATCCTAGGCCAATCCGCGAAGTATCACAATATACTGTAAATTTCTCCCCATCCACTGGTAATGCCAAAATCGGAGCACTGGTAAGGCAATACTTCAGAGTCTGGAAGCTACGGTCACACTCATCTGTCCAGACATATCGCTCCTATTTTCTCATCAATCTAGTCAAAGGAGTTGCAATATGGGAGAAATCTTTCACAATCCTCCGATAATATCCAGCCATACCCTGAAAGCTGCGTACCTTTGAAATCCTGATAGGCTGGGGCCAATTAGCTACCGCCTCAATCTTCTGAAGATCCACCATAATACCCTCCTTACAGATAACATGCCCCAAGAAGCACACCTCAGTTAACCAGAACTGACACTTGGATAATTTAGCATACAACTGGTGCTCCCGAAGTGTCTGTAGTACAATCCTCAAATGCTCTCTGTGCTCCTCCTCACTCCTGGAATAAATAAGAATGTCATCAATGAAGACAATGACAAACTTATCCAAATAAGACCTGAACACCTTATTCATTAGATCCATAAAAGCCGTTGGAGCATTTGTCAACCCGAATGGCAATACCAAGAACTTATAATGACTATAACGGGTTCTGAAAGCAGTCTTGCGTATATCTCCACTCCTGATCTTCAACTGATGATACCCAGACCTCAAATCAGAAAAATGGCTGGCACCCTGCAGCTTATCAAATAAGTCATCAATCCATGGCAACAGATACTTATTCTTTACTGTGACCTTGTTCAACTGTCTATAATCGATACACATCCTCAAAGAGCCATCTTTCTTCCTCACAAATAGAACCGATGCACCCCATGGAGAACTACTAGGTCTGATAAACCCTCTATCCAATAGCTCCTGTAACTGAATCTTCAACTCCTTCAGTTCTGCTGGAGTCATTCTGTAAGGTGGAATGGATATCGGGTTTGTACCTGCATGCACCTTAATCTCAAACTCAATCTCCTTATCAGGGGGCAATCCTGGCAACTCCTCAGGAAATACATCAATGAACTCCTGAACCACCGGTATCTGATCCAATCATACAGAAGACCTTTATACATCCACCACATAAGCCAAATAGGCTGAACAACCTCTCCCTATCAACCTCTGAGCCTGGATAACAGATATAAGGTTAACCCGGATCCCGAATATCACCCTGAAACTTAAACTCCTGCTGTCCCTCAGGCTAGAATCTAATCCTCTTCCTATAACAATCTATCACTGCCCGATGCCTAGTCAACCAATCCATACCCAGAATCACATCCAACTCAAGCACATGCAACTCAATCAAGTCAACATGTAGAACACGATCATCAATCTCAATAATGCAATTACGATAATAGTGATCAACATACACAGATTCTCCCATAGGAGTAGCAATAGATAGTGGAACATCTAACAACCTCCTCTCCTTATTCAATTTGGGTGCAAAATGTGGAGACACAAAAGAGTAAGTTGCACCCAAATCGAATAAGGCATCAACAACCTCATTCTGAACCAGAATAGTACCTGTGATAACATTATCTGATCTCTGAGTATCCTGAGTGTTGACTGCGAACACCCTGTCCTGGTCCCTGCCAGCTGGAGCCTGACTGCCACTGGAAGCCTGACCTCCCCTACCTCTACTGCCCAAATTCTAGCTAGTCTGAACTATTGGCTGAGATACTGTGACCGATGGTTGTTGATCAGCCCTCAATGGACAAGTGCTCATATAATGGTCCTGCTGGCCACACCTCAAGCATGTACCTGTCTGCCTCCAACACTCTCCTCTGTGTCTCCTACTACAATACCCACAAGCTGGTATACCAGAAGTCTGAGTAAATGGCCTGGAAGAGACCTAGGAGTATGCAAGCACTGACTGCACCACAGGCTGACCCCTACTCTGCAGCCTCCTCCTCTAACTACTACCTGTAGATCTCTGCTCAAATCTGTGTACTGACTTTGCCTGCCTAGGATGGGAGCTGCTCTCCCCCCTCCTACTGTGTGATCTTGGGTCACCCTTCCTTTTTTGATCCCTCTTAGCCCTCTCAGTCTTGTACTTTTCTTCCATCTGAGTGGCCTTATCTATCACTGTGGTCAAAAAAGTAAACTCTGTAGCAAGAAGAGCATTATGCAAAGCAGCATGCAATCCCCTCCTGAACCTGCTAATCAAATATGCCTCTGTAGGTACTATGTGAAATGCATAGCTACTTAACTGTATGAACTCCTCAGCATACTCCTCTACTGACCTATCACCCTACTCCAACTGCTCAAATCTCATTAGATTATGGGTCCTCACACCATCAGTGATGAACTCATCTATCAGACCTTGACGAAACTCTATCTAGGTGGGTGGGTGCTCTCCATATAGCCTAGTCTCCATGTGCCTCGAAAACCACGTCCAGGCCTTCCTCTTAAGTAACAAACCCACCAACTCTACAGATCTCGGCTCAGAACAAGGTAGTCTCCTAACTACCTTCTCAACCTCCTTCAGAAAGTCAACAGGATATGTACCTCGGTCCCCTTTGAACTCTGGTAAGTTTAGCTTCAGAAAGCTAAACATGGAGACTCTGCCCTCCTCTATCTCTCTCCTGCCTCCCTGTGCAATTGGCTCCCTTTGAGCTCCCACTGGCTGCACAAGAGCCGGTGCCACTACCTCAGGTACTACTAGTGGCTGTACTACTGCAAGAGCAGGTGGTGGTTGTGCCTGCTGTCTCTCCCTCCTCATCTCTGCCATCTCCCTCCTCAACTCCATCAAACCCCTCATCATCTCAACCCTCTAAGGGTCATCTCCCTTCTCTGAGTCTTCTGAAGTCCGTCAGGATCGAGACGGACCCTCTGATACACTGACCTCTCTCACTAGGGACTCATTGGAGGCAACCTCAGCCTCCCTGGTGTCTTTGTTTCTACTGTCAGACATCTCTGTAATCTGTCAAGAAAACATAAATGATCTCAGAATATAGTAAAAATGTAGAATAAAGACATATAACAGACGATAACAACAAAGGATGACAAAGGAAATCCTAAGCTCCATGGTATACTTAATTCTACCCCAATTCGTAACTAGTCACTATTCATCTGTTACCTAGATTCATATTCTGTAACCTAGTGCTCTAATACCACCTCTGTCACTACCCGATTTCACGGACCATGACGGTCCTAGAGCACGAAAAATGCCAATGGTAACCGGCACCCGTAGAACCCAGTACCATTACACAGTCTATCAACCTCAATATATTATTTCGTTTATTTTTAATTACCATCCATTAAATTATCATGTTATTCATTCTATACCTGTCAATTATTCTGTCACCATTCCACAATTGGATGTCACAAGTATTTATCATATATCATGCATCACATATAATCAATATTTTCATCAATAACATATATAAACAATGTTCATCTCCTAGCTACCCAATGCATACCCATGGAGCAGCTAGATCATAAACACCAAAATAATATAAATACAGTAATCCAAAGTAGATATATACATCAGAAAATCCGAAGCAGGAATTCATAGAGAAATAGGTGACTGGATCCTGCACCTACTCCTCTCCTGAAAGGGGTAAACAAACAAAAAGATGAGTATGGATGATACTCAATGAATTTACATGCATCGCAATAAAATAATAGGCAATGGTATAAGTCGAATGAAATATAGTAGACAGTAAGGATATCAAGGTATAGTAAAGCTCAAGAAATAACAAATATGCTCGGTTACATATGGAAAGGTAGATAATGAGATGGACTGTATTAAAAGAAATCATACAATCTCCAAACAATCAATATCACTGGACCATGTAGGTCGCCAGTATCATATAAGCATAAGGCTGATCAGGCCCTATGGCCAAGACCATAACCCCTCCTAGCTAGGGTTCATTACTACAATGTGCATAAGGTCGACAGTATTTCCCCACTCCCCTGTCGAATCGAAAGTTGTGCCAACCCATATCAGGGTCAATAACAAGGGATACCATAAGCAACGATGGCATCCGGATATCAATCAGTCAAATAATAATCAGTTCGGTATCAATCAATTCAGTATTCAATAAGCTCAATTACAATGTCATATGCAATATATAATCAATAATATCAAGTATGGTAATAAGAAAATACAAGAAACAAATGATGGTTCGGTGGCCGAAATTGGTGGGTCAATTGGCATACCAATATCGCTGGTGACAGTGGCATTCAATTGGTGGGCCTATGGCATGCAAACCAATAGGCCAATGGCAATTAAACTAGGCAATTTATCGAACACTTGGTGGGCATACAATGGCAAGTCAATAGGTTAGGTTTTAGTGAAAAATTGACTTGCCCATTCAAACCAATAACAAAGTACATTGTTCAATAAAGCCAAGGTATCAATAAACAAGGTTAAACATTATTAAATTAGGATTAAATTAGCAAGGAAAATAAAAAAAAATCAAAGAAATCCAAAGGCAACACAAGGCAATAAGGTTCGGCCACAACTAGGGTTTTCACTAAATGGTTCAATTCATTAATTTAATGATTCAAGCATGATATTTGATGCAATGTAAACTCACCTAAACCTTCCAATAGCCAATGCACTAGCCAATTGCACCAATTCCATAAAATCCCCAAATTTTGGCTACTTTGAAAACTCCAATTCCACAATCTACAATTCTACATTAAATTAACCATCAATTAGTTGTTCATACATATCCAATTAATCATTTCTAACATCAATTTGCAATTCCTAATACTAATTCACAAACTCATTCTTTACAATTTCAATTTCAACATTCCAATTGTAAATTCAATCAAATTTGGATAATCCAAAGCAATTAAACACTAAAATCATTCAATTAAACCTAAAATAACACTAAATCAACAATCAAACTAAACAAATGAACTACTTATCCAAAACCTCTATATTGGTCGAATTCTTCAAGGTGATTGGCCTTCCAATCCTTTGCTCCAATCAATAATCTAAGGCTAGAAATGAATGAAGCTAAGTGAGTAATTAATTTTTCTATCAAATTTTGTTAATTTTGGTTAAGAAATGGAGAAGTTATGAAGAAAATTAATGGAAATGAAGAAACGGCAATGGAGGAAATGAAATGGGGAAGAAAAAGAAGAAAACTGTGAATTTGAAGATCAAATAAGACAAAAATAATTGTAAAATTATAACTAAACCCTCCAAGTTTTATTCTTTACACTTTGGTCCTTAAACCTTCTGAAATTTATTCTGACAGTTCTGTCAGGATTTTGATATCAGTGTGAAAAGTATATAGGCTTAATTTAATTTATCCTTATTCATAAAAATAGTTTTGGAGTCATTCTGTAACTCCGACCGATCCATTTCCACTATTCACCTTGAATTTCCCTTTATTTGCCAAAATGCCATTGCTACCTTTTTCAGTGTTCTTAAATGATTTTCACTTCTTTCTTTTTACCAAAATTACATATAAATTATGATCATGTTTTACCCCCAAGTCAACTTCAAAAATTCTTCTGTTGACCAGACTGCTAATTTCTTGGCAGTGTTCTCGATACCGCCAGTTTTCGGAAAAGTTTCAAATTTGCTTTCTAACTGAGTCTCTAAAATTATTTTCCATCAATTCAAGACTAAAGGACCACATACTGAGAATAAAATCATGCATTCATGGTATGGCTTCCTAGGGTATTACAATAATGGATGATGAGTTCTAAGAATTAAAGAGATAATATGAGGTATAGGTAAAATAAGGCATGTGATTTAACAGTTAAAGGAAATTATATATGTTAAGGAGTTTATTGAATAAAGGAATTAAGGGTGATTAAAGTGAATGAATAAGTTTAATGAATAAGTTGAATGATAAATTATTGATTGAATATCAGGAATATGATAAGTGTTTAGAATGTAAGGATGTTTGTAAAAGGAATAATTATAAATCAAGGAATGTCTTTAGTAAGTGAACAATGATGATTTTACAATGAGTTTCAAAATTTAAAGAGTAAATATTAAGAAATAAATAAGTAATTAATCAAATTTCATATTTAATGAAGTCATATATATATGAAGAATAATGTTGAACCAAGGAATTAGATATTGATTGAGGTTAATATGTAAGTTAGTAAAGAGTGTGTTTAATATACAGACTTGAAGATTTATTTAGAGATGAACTATTTAAGTTGAGAAAGGAAGTTAAATGTCAAAATCTATGGAATTTGGTAAGAAATAGCATATATAGTTGTTAGACCTTAAGGTCTTCTTCATTCTTATTTTGATGGTTACAAACACCAAATCAATGGACTAATGAGTTTGTTTGTTTATGTGCAAGAATTTCCAAGAATTTCTCTAAAAGTTTGTAGGATGCTGCTTAGTCGCGGACGCGACAATAGACACAAGCTTGGTCATAGGCGCGATAGAATCAGTCACAGTCTTGAAAAGTTTCAGGTCGCGTGCTCGACACTTTCCAGTCACGGGCACGAAATTAATTTTGAGACTTCCAAAACATCCAGTAGCTTTCAAGAAAAAAAGAGTCACTACAGTAGCGGGCGGGACACAAGAAAGTCGCAGGTGCGACTAAGCCAAGTTGCGAGTGTGACAAAGTTATTCGCGGGGGCGAAATTAAAGTCAGAATATCTCAAAACATCCAGTAGCTTTAAGATGAATAGTGCCATTCAATCGCGAGTGCGACCAGATATATTCACAGCTTTACCCAAGCTCATTTGCAGGCATGAAGAAGCTCAACCTGGTTTCAAGGCTGAATTTCACAAAGAATCGCGAGCACGACAAATTCAGTAGCGGGCGCGACTCAGGAAAATTCAAATTATTCTTCTTCGAGCCAAAAGATGAAGAAGCTGGTTGTGGGCGCGACCACTTGAAGTCACGGGCACGACTCACCTGCAAAATAGCCATTGGAGGGAAAATTCAAGTGCATTTATTGAGGCATTTGAGTCTAAATGGCTCTTTCTTCAACCAAGACTATAAATATGAGTTAATTTGTATTAAATGTAAGAAGAACAACCTTAGAACAAGTTCATAATCATTTACTGCAAGATCATTCATATTTGTTGTGCAAAAATCAGTTTATATTTACATTTATTGTAAATCTTCAAAGTTGTTAAAGATCTTAGTTTATAAGAGAGTGTGGTAAAAAGGAAATTCTTTTTCTCATCTCTTGTAAATCTCTTGGGTTATGTGTGAGTCTAGTTTGAGAAAAACACATTGTAAAGGGTTGAAGTGTGAACCAAAACACTTAGGTTTGATCTTGAACCTGAAAAAGGATCAAAGGTAGTGAAATACTCAAATGCAATCTTGAAGAGTGGACGTAGGCTCGTTTTGGCCGAACCACTATAAACCTTTGTGTTGATTTTCTTCTTCTTTTCCTTCATCATATTTTAATTGGTCATTATTTTTTAAAAGACAACCAATTCACCCCCTCCCCCTCTTGGTTGCCAAAGGGACTTACAATTGGTATCAGAGCTTGTCTCTACTTTTTTCTAAAAAGATTTAACCATCTTGGAGCAAAGATCAATGGTAACACAAGCAACAAACATTCTTGAAGGAGGGTCAACGATGAGACCACCATTCTTCGATGGCACCAACTATCCCTATTGGAAAAATAGGATGGAAATCTTCATGGATAGCGATGGAATCAACTTATGGGATGTAGTAGAAGAAGGGCATGGAGTTCCTACTATAACTGTAGATGGTATTCAAGTCAGAAAATCGAAAAATGAATGGACTACCGCCGAAAAGAAAGCAAATGGAAGAAATCGCAAAGCAATGAACACTCTCTATTGTGCATTAAGTAGAGAGGAGTATGGCAAGATATCTCATTGTGTCTTAGCAAAACAAATTTGGGATACTCTTCAAACCACTCATAAAGGGACAAGTCAAGTCAAAGGTAAAAAGATTCAACTCTTCACTCATGAGTATGAATTGTTTAAAATGCTGCCTAATGAAAAAATTTCATAAATGTATAACCGTCTTATGGTTATTGTTAATGGAATGAGAAAGTTGGGAA
>CANXYC011738975.1:0-14105 GCA_948193065.1 Aleurites moluccanus
ATATATTCATATCCTAACTAACCCATACATACCCCATGGAGCAGCTAGAACATGAACATTAAAATACAGTATTTAATATATTTACATTAATATCAGCTGACAGCAAAAATCTACAGAATATCTGAAGTTGGGATTCTACAATCTACTCTTCCCCTGAAATGGTTAAACAAGGAAAAGGTGAGTATATAAGATACTCAGTGAATCTATATGCATCACCCAATAAAATAATATGGATCAAAAGGAATAATAAATATAAGGTAACAATGGTACCAATATTAATAATGTCGGGTTACAAATTCAATAACAGAAAATGACAGGAAGATCAATGGTCATATCAATGGCATAGAATCATATGGTAAGATAGGTATAGGGCCCTAAAACACGTAGACTATGTGTAATCACACAGTCGATCTCATATCAACTAAACATAAGACTGATCAGGTCTTATGGCTAGGACCAATAACCCTTCCCAACTAAGGCATCAATATCAATGTGCACATTGCCAACAGTATATACCCACTACCCTGTTGGAGCGGCAGCTCTGTCAAACCACATTTAGGACAATACAAGTGAACATCATATCAATAGACACCATTATGCAACAATGGTATCACCAATGGCAATAAGCTCAATATCAATCAAATCAAGTGGCAATTCAATCAATGGTATTGCAATAGACAATATATAATCAATGATAATCAGTTTGGTAAACAATAAAGATATGGAATAAAGATTAGTTATACAAAGAGAATCGGTAGGCCAATTGGCATGCTAATGTCGCTAGCAACAATGGCATTCAAATGGTAGGCCTATGGAAGAAAAATGCAATAGGCCTATGGAATTACAACTAGGCATTTTATCAAACACTTGGTGGGCAGCATTAGGCAAGCCTTTTGGTTAGGTTTTGGTGCAAAGTTGGCATGCCTAATTTATCCAACAACAAAGCCACATTGTAGGAAACACAATAGGCAATAATTATACAATATTAAACAACATTAAAAGGATCAAAATAGCAAAGGAATACAAAGGAAAAATCAAGCAAAATCAAAGGCATAAATAGTAACCTAGGGTTCGGCCAAGAATGGGCTTTCACATATGGTTTCCAATCAACATTTCAATAATATAGGCATGTTAAATGATACATATAAGACTAACCAAACACTCCAAATTAGGTTGAAAAATTTATTTCCCTCCAAAAGCTTCAAAGGAGGCAATAAGCATAACTTGTAAATTCTTGATTTTCTACACCAAACCAACCACAAATTAATCATCCATTAGCCTCCAATTAACATATTCTAAGCTTAAACAACATAAACTAACACTATTTCATCAAGCTAATTCAAACAACTTCAACATAGGGTTTGAAATGAGGGAAAACTTAACAAATGCATCAATTGATACAATTAAACCTAAAACCCATCTAATTCAATGTCTAAATCATTCAAATAAATCATAAATTCAATCAAATCAATTAGTTACCTCTTTAGGATGATCTAGCCGAAATTTTCCTTTAAGAAATCTTTGATTTC
This sequence comes from Aleurites moluccanus, assembly GCA_948193065.1. Lineage (NCBI taxonomy): Eukaryota > Viridiplantae > Streptophyta > Magnoliopsida > Malpighiales > Euphorbiaceae > Aleurites > Aleurites moluccanus. The sequence goes on from CANXYC011738975.1 coordinate 1,530, forward strand.
CTTTGTGATTCCAAGGAAGAAATGGATGGAAATGGAAGAACCAAGCTTGATTTCAAGTTTTCTTAAGGAATTATACATAGAAAATGAAGAAGAAATGGAGGAAGAGATGGAGATGTGGTTTGGCCACTATTGGGAGAAGAAGAAGGTGATGAACAAATTTTCTAAGGCATACTTAAATATTAAGCAAAAATGACAAATTACCTTTTGGTCCTTAAACTTTCAAGTATTCATACTCTGACCCCAACTTCTTCTGTAATTTATTCTGACAATTCTATTGAGAATTGAATTTCAAAATGGGGATTCAAAATGCTTATTTTTATTTATACTTATTTATAAAAATAGTTTCAGAGTCATTCTGATACTCAGACTGACCAATTTCTACTATACCCTTTAAAGTTTCATTTATTTATGGTTTTGCCATTAGTTACTTTTTCAATATTTCTAAATGTTTTTCACCTCTTTCTCTTTACCATAATTACACATGCATTTATGTAATCTTTTACCCCTAGTCAAAATCAGAAATTCAACAATTGCTCGGACTGCTATTTTTTCGGTAGTGTTCTCGATACCAATGATTTTCGGAAAAGTTATTCATTCATTTTCTAACTGTCTTTAAAATTATTTCCCATCATTTCAATGTCTTTAAACCATAAACTGAGAATTGAATCACACATTCAAGATATGATTTCCTAGGGTATTACATATTGTCGGCAATGTGCACATTGTATAATGATACCCTAGTTGGGAAGGGTTAACAGTCCTAGCCATAAGCCCTGATCAGTCTTATATTTATTGATATATTATGATACATGTGATATGCGTTTCATGATCCTTTATCTGTCTTATCCATGTGATATACTTTCCATTGACTTAATTATTGACTCTACAGTCATCTTCTGTAACTTGATTATGTATTCTGATATTTTTTAGCAGACTGATATCATTATTCCATTTGTCTATCCTTTATTGATGTTCCAGTTCATGTTTATGATCAATGCATATTAGATTCACTGAGTATCTTATATACTCACCCTTTCATTATTTCCCATTTCTAGGTGCAGAGTAGGTAGGCAGATTTCCAGACTATTGCTTCCCGAGGAATTCTGCAGTGTCATTAGCAGTGTAATTATTTAAATACTGTATTTTATATGTATATATTTTTAAAAGCTCCATGAGTTGTGTAATGGTATAGTTAGATTATATTTATGTATGTGTAGCATAATATGGAGTATAATTAATGTTTATGGCATGAGATGATGATTGTTATAGCCACTTGCAATAAGAATTACAGACAGATTACAGAATGTCAAAATGAATAGTAACTAAGTAATTGAATAATAAATTGATAGTAATTGATGATTGTATGTGATATTGAGTTCTACAGGTGCCGGTCGCTTCTGGCATCTCCTGCATCCTAGGACCGTCATGTTCTGAAATTGAAACATGACAGATTTAGTCTGTAAGTTAAAGGGCTTATTCATGCAATTTTGAACTAGCTGTAAAAGAACTACCTAGTACATGTTAAAATTTTACAGTGTTACAAAAATGAAACAACAAAATATAAGTTTACAATCACCATATACTACGAAGCTTCTAAGATGAACGTCCTAAATAATAATATACATAATTTTGTCCAAAACTTTACATGTATGGCTTCTTAGAGGAAAAGATCAACAAGCTTGGTCTTTGCCCTCAAGGCCCTCAACTCTAGCACCTGAAAAACATATGAAAAAGGAGTGAGCTTTCAACTCAATGAAGTATGACATGTACTCTACTTTGGAAGAATAATAATGAATCATAATACATTATATATACATATCCAAAAGTATTCATATATAAAATCCATTTGGGTCAATGAACAATATTATCAATATGCTACAAGAAAGGTAACAACCAATCATTGCATGCCTGATAGAATAAATGATATCCATATCAATATTAGGGCAATAAAACTCCCTTTATAATGAACATATACTTGGCCAAGCATATACCTAGATATAATGGTCACTACGTAGTGAGAACATTAATGAACATGACCTAATGAGTCGTCGTTGCACATGGTCTAGTGAATTTCTCCCTCACTGGTAAAGACATTCCATCATAAATGTAATCCATAGTTTGGTTTTGGCTTAATGAGTAACAAAAAACATATAATGGCCCAAGTGGCCTCTCAATAACAAAGATCAATAGCAATGGCTTTTAACCTAATAACAATGGTCAATGACAATAAACAAGAAGGTTTATAATGAACTTGATTCAAGGATCGGTAACTGACATAGCAGAAGCCTTCTAAGAGTCTGTTGATTCTAGATGAATACCAGATTAATAGGCATCAAAGTTCATTGATTCAAAAGAATACCAAAAATTGAAAGAAATAACTTTTACACTAAAAGGTTATTTTAATTCAATCAAAAGTTGCCTCAACCCCAAGGCTTATAAGATTGTTTATAGAAAATAATCTTCAGAAACCCTAATTATCTAATATGGTAACTTATTCCAAAAAGAAAATAAATCATCAGATTTATATAAATGAGAAATTAAAATATTACAATGACAATGCCTTAAAAGGTGCCCTAAAACAGATTTCCTATTAAAAGAAAATAAGAAAACAAAAGTTACCAAAAATGAATAAAAAAAATCCTAAATCGTCAAAACGGAGGCCTAGATGAAGGAATTTGGTCAAAATATGCGGTCAGTCATCGCCAAAGGCGATGAATCTAACTCATTGCCCCTTTTCCCATTGGTTTAGGCCCATATCAAGCCCAAAATTAAACACATCCAATGGCTCACTTCTTTGACTTTGACCCTTTTGTATGGTCAAACTATCCCATAAATTTTAGGACTTAAATGTCTACATCAATAACCTAGCCATTTCAAAGAAATAATATGGCTCACTAAGAAAAAGAGTTTCAATAATCATTTATTGTCACATCCCAATTTCAGAACACGACGGTCCTAGGATGCGGGAGATGCTAGAGACGACCGACACCTGTAGAACTCAGTATCATATGTAATTACTAATTACCATTAATTTATTAGTCAAATACTTAATTACTATTCATTCTATCAATCTATAATATGTCTGTAAATTATACTGCAATTGGCTATAACATTCATCATATCATGCCATAACATTAATTATACTCCATAATATGCCATACTTATATGTCCATAAATTAACTATACCATATACAACCCATGAAGCAGCTAGATCATGAACATACAAAAAAAATACAGTGTTTATAAATAATTACACTATTATAAAATACTACAAGAATCCACAAAGATATCAAAAGCTGGGATTTCTGCCTCCTACTCTATACCTGAAAATGAAAAACAATGAAAGGGTGAGTATATAAGATACTCAGTGAATCTAATATGCATCGACTATAAATTTGAATAAGAACATCAATAAAGAATGGGCAGATGAGTTAAACAAGTCAGTCTACTCAAGAATAATAGGATGCAGAATCAAGTTACAGAAAATGACTGTAAAGTCAATAATCATATCAATGAAAAGTATATCAAAAGGATAAGACAGATGTAGGGCCATGAAACTCATATAACATGTATCACCATGTATCAGTGAACATAAGATTGATCAGGTCTTATGGCTAGGACTATTAACCCTTCCCAGCTAAGGTATCATTATACAATGTGCACATTGTCGATAGTATGTACCCACTACTCTGTTGGAGCAGCAGCTCTGTCAAACCACATCGGAGTCAATAAAGTAAAGAATAAGTCAATAGATACTATTACACAACAATGGTATCACCAAGTATCAATAATTCATTATCAATCAATTCAAGTAGCAATATAGCCAATGGAATAGCAATAGCAAGTAGATAAACAATGACAAAAGGCTTGGCAAATAACAATGGGATGAAACATAGGTTGGTCATACATGAATAAAAGGTTGGCACAATTGGCATACCAATATCACTGGTGATGATGGCATTCAAATGGTAGGCCTGTGGATGAAAACAATGGTAGGCCTATAGATTTAAACTAGGCATTTTAACAAACACTTGGTGTGCAACTTTAGATGGACAATTTGACAAGGTTTGGGTGCAACTCCAACATTGCCCCAATCATCAACAACAACACACAATATAGGCAATTGAATAAGCATTAGATACACAATAATAAACAACAATTAAAGAATCAAATAAGCTTTGGAAAATAAGGCAAAATGAAACAAAATCAAAGGCAATTATGCATTATTAGGGTTTGGCCAAAATGGTCATTTTGTGAATGAATTCCAATCAACATTTTAACACTTTAGGCATATAATTTGATGCATAAAAGAATCACCTCATACTTTAAATTGGTTTGAAAAATTGATTTTCCACCTAAAACTTCAAAGGAGGCAAAATTGACAACTTTGTGAATCGATTTTCTACACCAAATCAATCACAAATAATTCATCCATTAGCCTCTAATTAACATAATCTAAGCTTAATTAATATAAACTAACTTAAAATCAAATAGCTAATTCATATAACTTAGGTTAGGGTTTGGAAAATTAGGGAAAAAATACCAAATACATCAATTGATGCAATCAAACACAAAACTCATTCTATTTGACATCTATAACATCTAAATCAAACATAAAATCAAACAAATTAACTCATTACCTCAATTTGATGGAGTACCCAAAATTCCTATCAAAAAATACCTTGATTTGCTTTGAGTTTTCAAGTGGAAAATTGGTGGGAAATGGAAGAACAAAGGTTGATTCAAGGTTTCCTTTTGATTTTCAAATAACTTGAAAATGGATAAAGAAATGGAGGAGAAGAGTCCAACCAAGAAGAAGAGAGAAAAGATGAAGCAAATTTCTTCTAAGTGTTGCTTATATACTAAGTCAAAAATGGCAAAGTACACATTGGTCATTAAACTTTCCATAAATCATATTTTTGCCACACTTCCTTCTGTAATTTATTCTAACAATTTTGTTGAGAATTGGATTTCAAAGTGGCAATTCAAATAGTTTATTTTTTATACTTTATTATAAAAATAGTTTCAGAGGCATTCTGAAACTCAGACAGACCATTTTCCACTATACCCCTAAAGTTCTATTTATTTACGATTTTGTCATTGCTTACTTTTTCAGTGTTCTTAAATATTTTTCACCTCTTTCGTTTTACCAAAATTACACATATATTTATATGATTCTTTACCCCCTGGTCTGACTCAGAAATTCATCTGTCAACCGGACTGCTATTTTCTCCGCAGTGTTATTGATACCAACGTTTTCCGGGACAGTATCTCATTTGCATTCTAACTGTGCCTCTAAAATTATTTTAGTCATTTCGATGATTCCAAACTAAAAACTGAGAATAATAACATGCAATTATGATAGGCTTTTCTAGGGTATTACATTTATAAGGGCAATAATGCATATTAAGTCAATGAGAATATATGTATATACCAATGATACAAAAGCAATTAAATAAATTATGGTGGTTCACCATATTAGTGTAGGTGCTCTAAAGACAATCATTGTAATGATGTTTTTAGAAATATATATCAATAAAAGGCATTATTTATTAATCAGTACTTATTATGGTTTAGAGTAATATTATGTAACTGTTTAATAAAATCCATGGTATAAACATAGCATGAAGGCATTCATGATATGATCATGATAGTGAAATGCTTATCATGTGTAATTATATTTTAACCTAAATTTCCCTGGTCATAGAATCAATGAGAATGGACATTATTGATTCGGAAAGAGTAGCACATGCGTATGCTATTTGATTTGATCAAATCATGTGATCTCATAAAGTTGCTAACATTAAGATGTTTGAGTATAGCATGTGGATGCTTACTAGGAGTAGTAATTGCATCGGAGTGATCGCAGGAGATAGTCATATAGAAATCTAAACAATGTAAATGACTTATCTCAACATGGAAATGTGCAAATGTCCTTAGACCTGAGATACTTAAGAGTGATCTAGAGTGAAGATGCTATACTTTAATTCCATACCTAGCTCTCCCAAAGGGTCTTCTTGTAGGATGGAGTTTGGGTATAGTTTGACTCACTCGTAGATATTTAAGTAGTCAACAAAGGATATCATAACTCCTGTTAGAAGGAGGGTTTTACCTAAGGCCTCTTGTATGAGAACATTACTGGAAATCTTTGGCCAAAGTGGATAGTACTTAGAGATGGTCTCTAAGGAAGTCATTTTAGTAATGATGCTCGGATTACAAGGAACTACTGTTCGGGCTAAGTGTGGTGTAGCCAGCTTAGTAAAGTTAACATAATGTCTATACATTAAACCGGTCTTGGTTAAGGGGCTTGAAGGGACTAGTAGCACAATATTGTCCATGTGTTAGGATTTCTTCTTACCACTAGCAATTTCTAATTACTTGGGGGTCATGATGTGTGACAAGATACCGCTTATGATCTACTTAAGTTAGAGAGGTCCAATTGGAGAATTGATTATGAATTAAAGAAGTTTAATTCATATAATCTTTGTTGGACAAGGATTACCTTTTATAGAAATTTCCTATTTTGGAAATAGGAATTCCACTTAAGAGTTTCCTAAATTAATTTAAGGAAATAATTAAGGACTTAAGTTGCCATTTAATTAGGGAACCTGTTAGGCCACACGCATAAAAGTGTTTCAAACAATAAGTGAAATAGGAAATTAAATTATGATTAAATAAGATTTAATTCATATATTTAATTATATTTTTTTTGCAATAATTTAATATGATTAAATTAATTATCTAATTTAATTATTTACATATGATGTATTTAATTAAATTAGGACCATTGGATTGTGTTAATTTTAAGAACAATAAGTCCAAAGTCAAAGGAGTGTGTTTGACCTTTCTTTAATGGCATTATTGTCATTAGCCTTATTGTTTTAATCTAAGCCATTAGATTAAAACCTAATTAATTAAGAGCCATATAAATATGATAAGATCATAATTAAATAAAATCCTAAGTCATAAATCACATCCCTTGGCCGAAGATATTGAGAGGAAAATCAAGAAAGAATTCGGCCACCATTCCTTCTCCATCCAAACCGAAAATCTTAAGGCTTGCAACTAAGGATTTTTTGCACCTCTTTCTTAAAAGCTTGCTGCTTGATCTTCACGTGGATTACTAGTCGGGATTTCATCATCTTGTGGGAAAGATAGTTCTTTGCTACAACCCTTTCTTGGTGATCAAGTGAAGAAAAAGTTTCCAAGCACAATCTTGATCTTTTAATTAATCTTCAATTTTAATCAACATAGAGATCTTGGTTTGGGATTTTTATTTTTATTTTTCTGCTGCGCCTAATGGCCTAAATCCCAACAATTCTAACTTCATATAACTGTCCAAAATTAGATAGAGGTATATAGCATAACTTCTCATCGATATCTGGAAGAGTGCCTTTTACACACATTTTGATTTGGTCTTTAACATCAGGCCTAGATTTCATTTGTATGGACTTTTGCCTCCATCTAGTCAAGTACTCGATAAAAGTTCCATTGTACTCTTGGTAGATGGCTTCCAAATCATGTAGAGTAACATTAATTTGTGTGTTATAGGAATAATGTTTAATGAAGCTTTGACCCAACTTTCTCCAATCCATTATGACTTCCTTATCCAAGATATAATACCAATAGACAGCAACTCGATTAATGATAAGACAAACAACTTGGTGATCTGAGCCTTGGATAATCTCGTGAATCCCATAACAATAACATATTGTCTTAAATGAATTAGTGGATCATTAGTGCCAAAAAAAATTTTGCAAGTCTGGCAATTTAAACCTTGGGGGAAGTTTCTCATTAGTAGTGAGATCTAGGTCATCTATGTCATAAGACCTTTCAAGCACATTTCTCTTAAGTATAACTTGCATATTCTCAATTTGCTTAGCTAATGCTTTGTGCTTATCAACTTGAGAAGATTCCAAGGGCTCTTCTATGGTTACTTTTCCTTTAGTCTCATGACCTTCTTTAAGTTGATGATCAAATTCATTATAAGGCCATTCATCTTGAATATATTTGTTTTTAAAAGTAGCTCCCTTAATGCTACTTGCATCCCTTTTTATATTCAAGATCTCTTTAATTGTTCCTCTATACCAGCCATCCTTAGATTGATATTATCAAATGTGCTTCCCGACTATTGATTGCTTAAGTTATAATAACCTTTTTTTCTCTTTCCTAAGATTGGTTTGAAAAAGGATAGTTTTCTTTTATAGTAATGATGGTTAGATGATAAAATCTTAATGTGATATATGAATGTATGTATGTAAGAATGTTAAATGCATGATCTAATGTAACATCTCCATTTGCTTTAATTTGAATTGATTAGTCAATGAACACCTTAAGTTAGGATAGCTTTAGGAAGATGAACCTTTTTTAAATGACCATAAGCAATCTCGAAGTATAGTTTGAGCACTTATTAGTAGCTAGCCTTCTTAAGTTTTCTAGCTAAATATTTTCTCTTTTTCCCTTGATTTGTTTTCCTAGGAACTCTTTGTAAGAATCCTAGTAAGACTTGTTTTCCATTTTTCAATGATTCTTTTATTTTTCTCCGTTTCTCACAACTTACTTCAAGTGCTAAAGCATAAGCAATAATATGATAGGGAATTTGTCACTTTATTCATTACTAAGAAATTTTTGTCATATCAATTTTTCAAATGATAATTATAGAGAGTCATATCCCTAATTGGAAACCAAAGTTCTTAAGACAAAAATTCAACTAGGGTGTCAAATTGCCTTAAAATACTTCTTCGTCCTTGAGACTCTTCAAAATATACTTTATAGCATCCTTGTATGACATGTGCCTTGATGAAGATGGGGCTAGGTTTAGGAAAAAACTTCTTTTTATCTATAAGATCTTGGATTTTGTGTCTAAGTGCATGGTTTTGTATAATAACCCAAAGCTTGGTGGAATTGACGCATTGTGGTTAAAATTAGATGGCAAAGGATCATGTAAAGGCTTTGGGTCTAAAGGTTACAGAAGGCCTATCTTTTGAAGTTTTTCAAGAATTTTGGTCATGGGTTCATTTAGTAAGGTGAACTTCCTTTGTTATGGCATGATGGTGTAATACTCTAGAAAGGCATACCATAATGATATGATTAAAGTTCTCAGTATGTGATTTGAAATTATCAAAATGACTAAAGATAATTTTAGAAATTCAGTTAGAGCGAAAACATAAAACTTTTCTGGAAATTGTCAGTGTCGATATCACTGCCTCAAAAATAGTAGTCCGGTCAATAGATGAATTTCTGATTCTGACTAGAGGTTAAATGATTATGTATATGCATATGTAAATACAGTAACAAGAAAGAGATAAAAAAATGTTTAGGAACACTGATAAAGTGTGCAATGGCAAAACTGTAAATAGATAAAACTTTAGGGGTATAGTGGAATTTGGACTGTCTGAGTTTCAGAACGGCTCTAAAACTATTTTTATTATAAAGTATTAATAAAAATAAGATGTTTGAATATTCACCTTAAAATCCAAATCCCAACAGAATCGTCAGAATAAATCACAGAAGGAAAATGTGGCAAAAGCACAATTTAAGGAAAGTTTAAAGACCAAAGTGAAATTTGTCAAATGTGACTTACTATATAAGCCACACTTAGCAAATTTTTGGCCATTTCTTCCTTCCTTTGTTCAAAAATTTCTCCATCTATTTTCATTGATTTTTCTTCAATTTTGCTAAGGAAAATCCAAGGAAACTTGAAATAAACTTCATATTCTTCATCCTTCATCCATTTGCAACCATAGAAATCAAGAAAAATTCAAGAATAATGGACTAGGAAATTTTGACCAAAGTATCATTTTGAGGTAAATTGTTGCTTTGTTTGATTTTATGGTTGATTTAGGGTTATTAGATTGGGTAATGTGTTTAATTGCATCAATTGATGCATATAGCATTTTTGCCCAATTTTCAAACCCTAAACCTAAGTTGTATGATTTGATTTTGTGAAATTGAATTAGTATGTGTTAATTGAGTGTAGAATAATTTAATTGAAAGTTAATTGATGAGTATTTTATGGTTGAATTATTGTAAAAAATTCAATTAAAGAGAATTGCACATTTTGCCTACTTTGAGGAAAATTGAAGGAATTGGTGGCAAACCAATTTTGCTAGGTGATTTGAAGTGTTAGGTGAGTCTTTTATGCATCAAATTACATGTCCAAAGTGTTAAAATATTGATTGGAATTCATACATAAAAAGGCCATTTTGACCGAACCACATGAGGGCAAATTGCCTTTGATTTTGCTTCATTTTGGCTTGTTTTTCCTAAGCCAATTTGATCCATTTAATGATATTTATTGTGTGTATATAATGTCTATGGAATTGCTTACAATGTATGTTGTTATTGATATTTGGGGCAATGTCAATGTTGCACCAAAACCTTGCCAAAATGTCATTTCATTGTTGCACACAATGTGTTCGATAAAATGCCTAGCTCAAAAATCTATAGGCCAACCATTTGAATGTCATCGTCGCCAGCGATAATGGCATGCCAATTGCGTCAACATTTTATCTGTAAATGATTAACTTATGTTTGATCCCATTGTTGGTTGCTAGACCTTTGGTCATTGTATAATCAATTGTTATTGATATCCTATTGATTGTATTGCTCATTGAATTGATTGATGATGAGTTATTGATACTTGGTGATGCAGTTATTGTGAAATAGTATCTATTGATTTGCTTATTGATTCTATTGATTTTGATGTGATTTGACAAAGTTGCCGCCCCGACAGGGTAGTGAGTACATATTGTTGGCATTGTGCACAATGTATTATTATTATGTCCTAATTGGGAAGGGTTATCAGTCCTAGTCATAAGACCCGATACGTCTTATGTTTATTGATATGAGATTGATTATTTGTTTTACACATATTCTATGTATTTCATGGCTCTATATCTGTCTTATCCATGTGATATATCTTCCTTGATATGAGTACTGACTTTACAGTCATATTTTGTATATGATTTTGTATCCAGAGATTTTGAGCAGATTTATTCATTTACTTCATCTATCTATTGTTTATTAATATTCCATTATCTATTTATTGGTCAATGTCTATTAGATTCACTGAGTATCATATATACTTACCCTCTCACTATTTTCCATCTCCAAGTACATAGTAGGAAGCAGATGTCCTAGCATTTTGACTCTCTGTGGATTCTACAGTTTTCATATCAGTGTAATTATTTAACACTGTATTATTTTGTATATTCATATCCTAGTTGCTCCATGGGTTATGTATGGTATAGTTAGCTTATGAACATGTATGTATGGATATTTTGGAGTATAAATGTATAAGATTATGGTAATTATAGAAAGTAACAAAATGAATGACAGAGTAACGGAATGAATAGTGCTTATGTGAGTGTATGACTATAGATTGATATGTATAGTATGAGATTATATAGATGTGATGATGGTTCTACGGGTGTCAGTCTCCTCTGGCATCTCCCGCACCCTAGGACCGTCACGGCCCCGAGAGTGGGTCGTGACAGATGGGCTTCTTATTATTATGTTTTGAGATGACATCTCTTTTCTTGGTGCATGACCCATCTTCCTTTTTGTCACCTCATTCAAGCCTTTAGTGATGGCTTGACTCATGAAATCTTTGAGATTATATAGCATAAGCCCCATCACCTCATGTATAATAGCCTTGATCTCTTCCCTCAAAAGGTTCATTTCATATTTCACCATCCTTTTAGCTATTTCCTCTATTTTCTTTTTCCAGAAGGCTCATTGACATAGGTTCAAATCTAGACACTTAGAGATAATTCCTATATGGCTACAAGAGATCATGCATTGGATTGTGCAAGATGCATGATGCATGATTTACAATAATGCAAAGTATGACAAAGTGAACAATTCCTCCCATTATTTTATCCGACAAAATTAGGGACAAACGTCAGGTCATACCCCCATCTTTTAGTCTTTCATGTCTTATGATAAAACTTTTCATTTAAGTAATGCATTAAAAGTTACACCTAAGTTTATGTAACACCTCAGTTAAAACTAAGAATTTGAACTATAAAGGGGTTTGGAAATTTTGCCTTGATTTAAATATTGTGAATTATTATGTGTTTATGCTTGCATTTGACTTGTATGCATGTTATATGATGTGTTTGAATGAATAGAGGGGGTTTAAAGACTGTTAGGAAGCAATCAGGTAAAATTGAGTTTTTAGTGAACTGGGGGCAAAATGGTCATTTCATACCCCTTGAGTTTTTATGGAAACTAACATCATATTTAATGGTAAAAAAGAATATCAGGACATGAAAATAGTGGTATAAAGGTCATTTGAATTATTGTTGAAAGATTAAAGCCGGTAGAAAATAATTCCGAGCAAAGTTACTCGGATAGGGATTCCATTTGAACTAAGGGTAGTTTAGTCTTTTATTCCATTTGAACTAAGGGTAGTTTAGTCTTTTCCTTTGAAATATGGACTTATATGGTGTATGCAAGCCTATGGTATCATTTTAGGCTAACCTAAATCAAACCATTGGATGAAAAGATCAAGAATTGAATGGTTAGTAAGCTAGGTTTCACAATTTTTACCATAAGCTCAATGTATAGGAT
>CANXYC011739177.1:0-39644 GCA_948193065.1 Aleurites moluccanus
TTCAGCATTTTCATAATTAATTGGGTTATATTTGATTGTTGCATATCATTTAGGTTGTCATTTGGGTTCTACGCAGTACTGGTCGCTTATGCATCACCCGTACCCTAGGACCGTCACGACTTCCGAGATAGGTCGTGACAGCAGGCTCCACTATTTCTAATGAAAATCATTTTATACATATCTAAATCCCATTTTGTTTTCATAGGATTTTAGCTAAGATTAAAGGAACAACTTTTATTTTTCGAGGTTATTCTAATTCAGACATTATGGTTTTCAAATTTAGAGATTTTAGGGATGCATATTTTTGAGTCTGATTCTGAATCCGATTCAGAGTCAGTAGCACTCAAGACACCATATCTCCTAGGTTTCTTATTATTTTGCATATATTTTTCAAGAAAACTTAGTTAAGATATAAAGCTAAAACTTTTATGTTTTGATTATTTTCATTTGATCACTTTAAGGTCACATAATAGTTACTCAAAATTTCTGTTTAGGCTTAGGATTTTTGCTCTTTTTTGAATTTCAGACTTTCTCTACTTCCTTTATGTTTCTTTAACTTCAATTTAACTTCTACTAATTCATTCACTTAAAAATTCCAGAATATTAGACTATTCTCAAAACCCTAATTTAGCTTCCTATTATATCATTTAGGCAAGTATTCATATTTGCTACTTAAATATAGGAAAAAGCTAAGGAAGATGAAGTAGTTACCTTACTTGATTAGCTTTATTTATTCTTCTTTGCTTTCTATCACCAAAACCATCACTTCATCTTTATTTTTCCATCACCTAACTTCATAAATCTTTCATTTCCATCACCATATCATGCTGAAATTTCAACCACCTTATTTGAATGAAAGAAGGAAGTGCTTTGCTAGCTTAAAATTGAAAGAATTTTGGAGGAAGCAAGCTAAGCAAGGTTTGGCCACCAAGAAGCATTTGTGCAAATTTTCTATCTTATTTCTTTTTATATAGAAATAATTCATTTCCTTTAGCCAATAATAAATGTATTAATTTAATTAATTAGAAGATAATTGATGGATTTATGACATAAGCATAGTGATGTCATAAATCCATTTTTAACAAATTTGTTTTTATTTTCTTATGGTTACAAATTAATCAATTAGTAATTGACTTATTTAAATATAAAAACTTAGTTATAATTCTTTCAATGTCTGGCTCCACCATTCTAAGCCACCATTGTTGACTTTTCTTGTGTTTTAATTAAGTTAAATTAAGCTAATTAATCACAATTTAGCTAATTAAATCATTTATGCATTTTCACTTATATTTAGTTCACTTACATTTCTTTTTTAGGCATCCTATGTTGATTTATATGTCTTGAATATATTTTTATTTTAATTGTTCATCTCTTAGATTGATGTAGGAAAAAAAAATTCTCAATTTGGATTTTCTTACAATTTATTAAAAATCTTTGAGTGAAAGGTGTTCAAATGAATTTCCTTTAAAAATTTTGATTTAATTTAATTTATTCATCATCTAATTCTTCCCTTTTCATTATCTATTAAAATTCCCTAGGTTGCCTTACGATTCTATTTGAGGTTTCTCTAATTTGCATCTAGCACATGCTTGCCTTAAATTTTTTTTTTTTTAAATTCCTACCCGATTTGAGTTTCAAAACTTGATTTAACAATCGCATATACATTGCATATCAGGTTATTACAGAGTGTGGCACTCAAGCTTATAGTTGGCGACTCTACTGAGACCTTGTCATTTCTTTCAAAAATGAAAAAGAGAGCTACTAATTGGTTTGAAAAAAAATAATTTTTTTTTTCAAAGAAACTCTAACTTGGCTTTCAAATTGAAACTGATTTTGCATTACATGCATCATTATATAGACTTTTTTGTTTACTATTAGTTACAAATTTTAGTCTAGATAACGAGTAGCATTGATTTGACAACCCTATTTGGGTATGTTGGGAGATAGCGAAAATATTCAACCCACAATGAATCCTTAATCATTTTAAGGTGTAAAGGGTATGCAGTATTGTTGGACACACACGAGACTCATTGTTTCATATGTAGTTAGGTATATCACTGCCCTAATGTAACGTGACACTTTTTATCCAAGTCACATAGCCTTCATGAAATTCAACTCTAAGAACTTGAACCTAGAGCCCATGAACCATAATAAATCAGATGTCATGCTTATGAAACATATTTGCTCATGTATTCATGCATATATGTGTCCATGCATAGACCATGTCTCCTTATATTTATGGACCAAAGAACCAAGTGTCAATAGTCAAACCAAAAATAGTCTTTAAATTGAGAAAATCCATACAATCAAACATTTATTCGAGAAATGTACACAATTGACCTGTACCCCAAACAGTGAACCTGACCCACTTACTATAAAAATAGTGAAACCGATTCACTTACCCCAAACTGATCCAGTGACCAAAATAGTGAACCTGACCCACTTACCAATAAATTGAATAATCATCCCAAATAATGAAACTAACTCACCAAACAAAAAATCATATACTTAACCAAACCAGTGACACCGATCCATTAAACCATATACCAGAAACAGTGAATCTAGCCCATAAAATAGTGAAATCGATCCACTTACCGGTAAACCAAATTGCCCGACCTAAACAATGAACTTGACTCACTAAAATAGAAAACCAACTTGAAAAACTTTGAACCTGGCTTATTAACTTGAAAGACCATGTGCATCAGACTAACACCTCAAACATTGAACCTGACACACCATAACTGTACATACTAGACATGTACCATGAAACCAACCCATACAAGACAAACTTGTATCCCTTATGATGAAACTGACCCAATCATACCAAAACCATACTAGTTGTGGATCTTACTACCAAACTGTAAAATCAACACACCGACTTAGAGGAATCCTTTTTTTAAGTCGTGCATAACAGACTCATAACTTGTTACAATGAATCTGCCCCCCTATGTTCTTTTAAGAAAGGCCCTAATGTCCAAACAGAACGTCCAAAAAGCCCAAAACTTTTACCCAAGAACCAAAATAAAAAAATGGCCCAAAAACCTAAACTTACCAAAACGGAGGCCTAGATGAAGGAATTTGGCCAAAATATGACATCAATCATAGACAAAGACCATGTGTCTCATTCAATTTGATGTTTCTTATTGGACTAGGCTCAAGTTAAACCCATATCTCAGTAGTGTTGATGACCCATTACTTTGACTTTGATCTTTTTGCATGGTCAAAAATTTCAGAGCTTGTGCATCTTCATTAATTTGGCACCGAATATACCCTCAAAGCCCAAAACCATTTGGCATCAAAATCTATCAAGAGCCTAAATCCGATTTGGCCCAACAAAAAAAGGCTCCAGCCCAAAACAGATATGAACCCGAACCATAAACTCAAACAAAGATGGACTTTACTTTAAAGTCCTAAACAGATATGAACCTGAACCATAAACCCAAACATAGATAGCTTTCACCTAAAATCTAAACAGAGATGGTCTTTACTCTAAATCATTTCATCTCAGATAAAGGTACTCAGTTCACCTCGAGATTTTCATGAAAATTACAAGAGTGCTTAGGTACATAGCTTGATTTCAGCATAACATTTCATCCATAAACAGATGGACAATTGGAGAGGACCATCCAAACTCTAGAAGACATGCTGAGGATGTGTACTCTAGACTTTGGAGGGAATTGGGATAAGCACTTGCCATTGATAGAGTTTGCCTACAAAAATAGCTACCATTCTACGATTCAGATGTCTCCTTCTAAAGCATTATATGGCAGGAAATGTAGATCTCCTTTGTGTTGGGATGAGGTTGGAGGAAGGCATATCGAGGGATCAGAATTGATAAGATATTTATCGGAAAAGATTCCACTGATCCGGAAGAGATTAAAGGTAGCTTTCAGCCGCCAAAAGAGTTATGACGATCCAAAGAGAAAATATCTTCAGTTTTCCATTGGAGATCTAGTGTTTTTAAAGATCTCACCAATGAAAGGAGTCCTATGGTTTAGCAAGAGAGGCAAGATGTCTCTACGATTTATTGGACCCTTTGAAATTCTAAGCAAGGTTGGAGAGGTTTCATACAAGTTAGCATTGCCTCCTAGCATGGATAGTGTGCATCCAGTGTTTTATGTATCGATGCTCCGGAAGTATGTTGCCGACCCTTATCATGTGCTACAAGTTCCGAAAGTGGACCTTCAACTAGATTTGATGTATGAAGAAATTCTAATTTCCATTATGGACTGAATGGTTAAAAGGCTAAGGAATAAAGATATATCAATGGTTAAGTTCCTATGGAGAAATCAAGCTATGGAAGAGTGCACTTAGGAAAGTGAGCAAAGCATGTAAGACAAGTACCCCTACCTATTTCAGGTTTAAGGTAAGTTATTTATAAATTCGAGGATGAATTTATCTAAGGGGGGAAGAATGTAATACCTGTCATTTTTTTTTATTTTATTAATTGTATGTTTGTTGAATTGATTGAGGATATAGTAATGTTTTGAGGAATTCAGAATTCTATATGCAGGGAGGAGATTGTAAGACTAGTTTCATGACTTTAAAGGAATAATTTGGAAAAGTATAAAACATAAAAATTATAAACTTATATCTCATCTTTAGGTCTGTAAAAGGGTTTTATGAAATTTGATGTGTGTTAGGAGATATGCCTCCTTGACCAGGACCTGTCTAGTTCATTATTTTCTAGAGGAATCTAAGAATGTTTAATTTATTTGGGAATGATTGAGACTGAATGAGCCAAAAGTGTAAACATGAGAAATATTCCTTTATGTGTTATGTTGTTGGATGTAAAAGTTCAGGGGAATTGGTTAAGTATAGCTCAGTTGAGAGTGGAATTATTCAGACCTGTTTAGATAATTTTGGGCAATAAAAGTCAGGGTGAACTTTAGAAATTCACTATAGTTTGTGTAGACCTCCTTTTGATTTGAATTCTGGATATGTTGGACCTCTGAGTGTCTATTTTAAGTGACAAAAGAATCAAGGAGTTTGGATCTCTGTAGTTCATTTGCGAGCTGGTTTATTATGAGTTGACGAAGAAGGTTTTCTAGCTCGGCAAATATTAGAGACATTGCGAGCCGGCAATGCGAAGTGACATTTACGAGTTAGCATATACGAAGTGGGATTGCCGAGGTGGTAATAGGCGAAGAAGAGGATTTGACGAGAAGGCCTTTGCCGAAGTGGCATTTGGCGAAGAGGATGCGAGGTGGCATTTAGCGAAGCGGATGCGAGGTAGCATTTGGCGAAGTGGAATTCAGCGAAGTGACCTTTGCCAAGGTGGATTTGGCGAAGAGGATGCGAGGTGGCATTTAGAGAAGCGAATGCGAGGTAGCATTTGGCAAAGTGGAATTCAGCGAAGTGGCCTTTGCCGAGGTGGATTTGGCGAAGAGGATGCGAGGTGGCATTTAGCAAAGTGAATGCGAGGTAGCATTTGGCGAAGTGGAATTCAGCGAGGTGGCCTTTGCCGAGGTGGCAATAGGCAAAGAGGGGAATTGGTGAAGTGGGATTGCCGAGGTGCCAATTGGCGAAGAAGAGAATTGGTGAAGTGGGATTGCCGATGTAGCAATTGGCGAAGTGAGATTGCTGAGGTGGCAATTGGCGAATAGGAGAGTTTGGCGAAGAGGCATTTCCGAGGTGGCATATACGAGGTGAAAATAGGCGAGGAGAGTTTGGTGAAGAGGCATTGCCGAGGTGGCATATGCGAGGTGGAAATAGGCGAGGAGAGTTTGGCGAGGTGGCATATGCAAGGTGGCATATGCGAAGTGGACATGCGAAGTGGCTTTGGCTAAGTGGCTTTGGCGAAGTGACATTGCGAATCAGATTGGCAAAGTGGCTTTTGCGAAGTGGCATTGCCGGAGCAGATTGGCGAGGCGAGCTGGCGAAGTAGAATTTAGAGGCAGTAGCCTATTTAACCAGATACCCAGTATCTTTCTTTCACGATTTTCTTCTTCTTCTTTTCTTCGTTCTTCTTCATTTCTTCTTCTATCTTTCTCAAATCAGTTCCATTTGATTCCTAGTGCATTAGTACTCAGAATTAATGTATTAAATCACTAGATTAACTTATTTAAAAGGCTTTAATCATCATTTCAGCCCAGATTTTTCAAGAATTCAGTTTTGGGAAAAATAAGGTAATTTTCTCCAAACTTCATTTTCTCTTTAGATTAAGAATTTCTGGTAATTACAATAGTTATTATAAGTATATAGAGTTTATTATAAGTAATTTAAGACTATTAATTTTGATAAATATAGAAGATATCAAATTTATGAAATTGATGAATAGTGACATGAATAGTAAGTACGTTTTGAATTTCAGATTTCCTTTAAGAGATAAATTAAATTGATGATTAGGAAACAATAATAGAGACTATAAGAGGATTCAATTACAAGGAATTATATTATGTATTATTGATTAAGGAAAACCCTAATTTTGAGAATTTGGGAAAACTTTCATAGGGGAAGAGAACTCAAGAAATTTGATGATATTATTAAATGAATAAGCTATTGAGGGAAATACATGGATAAATCTGTTGAGAGGTAAGTATGAATATCATAAATGTCTTGCTTCTTATGAGATGATTGCTCAATTTTTATTATATATATATATATATGCTCTCGGTAATTATGTCCCTGCTACATTATGCCTACTGTATTCGTTTTATGTATCTATATATGATAATGACTTGGTCATTTCTTGGACCAAGATCATGACAACCTTTGTAATAAATGCCAAATGGTCTCTTGACCAAATTTCAGTTTTATGAGAATGCAGTTTTTTTTTATTATGAACCCTGAGATAAACATGTGTAGAACGCTCTTCCCAATGAGAGTAAATTCATTGGTCCAATGTGCACAATAGGAGCCCAACTGATAGGGTTTTTATTAGTGTTCCACCTAGAGGAGGCCATGAGCTCTAGGCGTATGCCCACACAAGCATATGTGCCACGTTAAGGTAGCAAGACTACTGATACGTATGTTATGATATGAGATCAGTTCTATCATGTGAGATTTGATAATGCCATCCTTTGTGGGCATTTTATGTTCTAAATGAGACCCATAATTTGATTTGTGATATGATTTGATAGTGCTAATTATTATAAGCACTCATGTTCCTTCCAAGTAAAAAGCCAAGATTTTTTCTTTGCCCAAAATATATATTTGTATATGTATTCATGTTCATGATTTGATATTCAGATTCGTTATTTATGTTGTTCATATCTTATTGAGTTGAAGGCTCATCCCTCTTCTGTGGATTTCAGGTGATAGTGTAGCTCGAGAGAGAGCTAATCCAGAGGATAGAGCTTCTTGACCTATTCTTCCCAAGAAGCTTGGATATAATTATTTTGGATATTATTTTGTTATATGTATATATAGAATCATGTCTGTGGAGGTACATTCTCTTAGAACTCCGTAGTTAGAGATGAGATGTTATGTTATAAATGATAATTGATGAGATTTAATGATTTTTTTTTTGGATAGAATGTATGTTATTATGATTGAGACAGGTTTAGTTTAGGGTTCTACGGGTTTATGGTGGCCTTATGCCTACCCTTGCCCTAGGACCGTCGCACCGGTGGTGTCGGCGTGTGACAAATTTAATCTAAGATAATGATTTTAAACTTATCATTTTTAATTGTATTTAAGAGTTCTATAGCATGATTAGGCAAATAATTGAGGTAATTAAGCTAAAAATGTAAAGAATGAGTTAGGGTTTATGTAGTTTCTGAAATCAGATTTGAGGCAGTAATTTGTGGCTATTATTCCAAAATTTTAATGACTGAAATTGAGGATGGTTAAAACATAAAATTTGTAAATAAATATATTATTAGATGTCTGTAAAATAAATTTGGAAAATTCGAAGTGAGAAAAGAGTTATTGGATAAAAACTGTGACTGGCCTGAAATTAGGGTTATAGAAAAATGCTACTATTTTTATATTGTATATAATAACAGGGATAGAATTAGAAGAAGTATTCAACATTAAAAATGGTCATTTATGTCTTATATATAAGCCTGTAAAAGAATTTTGCAATTGGAATTGTGGTTTATGAGATATTAGGTCATAAGTGTAGACTGTCCGGAATGACTGTTTAACAGAACATAGGTTAGATAATTCTATTAATATAAGGACCTTAAAGTCTGAATTAGAGAAAATTTTAAACATGAAAGATGATCATTTATGTGTGATATAAATTACTGTAAAATGATTTTTGTAATTGGATGAGTAAGGAATTAATTATAGATATAGAAACAGGGTATGTCTGGATAAAAATTTCAGAGCAGTAATTTAATTTTGAAAATTCATTAATAATTATACAGTGATCCAAAAATTTTAAAATTTAGATATATTATAATTTTATATGTATATTTTCAATAGGAAAAGTAATTACAGTAATTGGTTAAGTATTGATTGAGTTAATAGAAAAAGAACAGAATCTGCCAGAATAAAATTTCAGGTAGAATGCAGGATAGCAGGGCTGGTCATAAGGTTAAGTTTAAAAATTAACACCATAAATTGTGTAGTAATTATTTTAATGTGAAATTTGGATATGTTATAACCTTATATGTTAAGTTTAATTAGGAATAAGAATTGAATCAATTGGATAATTGTAGAGAGAGATATGTGTAATAGAATACAAGCTGCCAGAAAAGAATTTTACACAGAAAAACCCTAGTAACTTGGAAATTTGAGGAATTTTCTTCAATGTAAATATAAGTAATGTAAGTTAATGTTAAATAGTATCTAAATGAAAATTAATTGGATATGTAGAGTCTAGAATAAATAAGAGATATGATGGATACCATAAGAGATAAGGCAAAGAATCAAGGATAAAGGAAAATAGAAATGTTCAAGTTATAAGCTAAGATGAGTAATGTATACATCATTATGCACACCCATGTTTTGAATTGTTGACCCAATAAGTATGTTTCCTTATTAATTAAATGACACTTGTTATTGTTGATCATTTTTTGATCTTCCTACAGATTGAAATTTATCCATATTCATTGATTGCTATTGATATTGAAATGCCTTTTGTGTACTGATTGATAAGTAAAATCGTGTATCGAAAGCCACTGTACCATAATGTTCACAATGAATATTTGATATTGTTATTGATTTTCATTATCCTATTTATATGTGGATTTGACAGAGCTGCCTCTCCCATAGGGCAGTGGATAAATATTGTCTGCAATGTGCATATTAATTATTGATGCCCTAGCTTGGAGGGGTTATGGTCCTGGCCATAGGGTCTGATCAGCCTTATGCTTACTGATATTGATGTGATACTGATACTTATACTACTGGAGACTGTATGTTCGCATATAGTCCATACTGATACTACTGGAGACTGTATATTTACATATAGTGCAGCCCTTTATCTGTCTTATCTACATGATACGAGTATTGTTTACCTGTTCATTGATTCTAAACTTACATCTTATTGCTTACCGTTGATATCTTTTATTATCATATGCTTATATCTCATATATAATGATGTATGCATGCTCATTGAGTATTTTATTATCACCAAATTAGTGGTTTATAATTTTTACAGGAATGTGTTAGAGGAAGTTGATTCCAAGTCAATTTCTTTTCCGACTTGGGATATCAAGTACATCGAGGTAGAATTGTATTTGTTAAAGATCATTAGTGATAATTCTTAGAGCTCCATGGTACTGTATATAATTAGATGATTGAGTATTATAATGATGTATGAACAGTGAAATATTTAATATTACAGTGACATTCAAAATGTAATGTGTAATGCATAATGATTGAAATTGTCAATGATAATAAAGTAGTAAAGACAGTGACAGGGGTAAATGATAAAATGAAATTTTCATGTTTTGAAAAAGATTTAAAAGTGCTATGCATGACTATTGAACTGTGAAGTTGAGGGTATAAGGTTGGCAAATTATTGGTAGTGTAAAATAAATTTTAGTGCAGGCTATGTAATTTTTGAGAGACCCGGTTTTGTGTCTGGAATAGTATTAAAATTGCAAAGGAAACTCTGACAAATTTTCTGTAAAATTTATAAGTAATAAATGGAATTTAAGCATTGATAAATGAGATAATATTGATTGAATGATTAATAAATGGATTGTTTATGGGTTCTACGGGTTTCCGGTGACCTTAAGTCTACCTGTGCCCTAGGACCGTCGCGGCCCAAAAGTGGGTCGTGACAGTAACAATCATTAAAACATATCATATAATCATCATATACCATAAAATATCATCACATACATATACATGTTCATATCCTAACTAACCCATACATACCCCATGGAGCAGTTAGAACATGAACACTAAAATACATAATATATAATATTTACATTAATTGACAGTAAGCAGAAATCCTCGGATGTCTGAAGATGGGATTCTGTAATCTACTCCTCTCCTGAAATGATTAAACAAAGAAAAGGGTGAGTATATAAGATAATTAATGAATCTATATGCATCGCAAATCAAATGGGATGGATCAATGATACATAGTAATAAAGGAACAATGGAAACGATATCAATTATGCTGGGTTACAGAATCAATATCAGAAACTGACAGGAATATCAATGGCATGGAATTATATGGTAAGACAGATATAGGGCCCTGAAACACGTAGACTATGTGTAATCACACAGTCGATCTCATATGAAGCAACATAAGACTGATCAGGTCTTATGGCCAGGACCAATAACCCTTCCCAGTTAGGGCATTAATATCAATGTGCACATTGCCGACAGTATGTACCCACTACCCTGTCAGAATGACAGCTTTGTCAAACCATATTTAGGTCAATACAAGTGAACATCATATCAATAGATATTATTATACAACAATGGTATCATCAATAACAATAATCTCAATATCATTCAAATCAAATAGCAATTGAACCAATGGCATTGCAATATACGATATACAATCAATGATAATCGGTTTGGTAAACAATAAAGGTATGGAATAAAGGTTAGCTCGGCAAAGGAAATCGGTAGGCCAATTGGCATGTTAATGTCATTGGCGAAGATGGCATTCAAATGGTAGGCCTATGGAGGAAAAATGTGATAGGCCTATGGAATTACAACTAGACAATTCATCAAACACATGGTCGGCACAAAAGGGCAAGCCATTGGGTTAGGGTTTGGTGCAAAGTTGGCATGTCCAATTCAACAAACAACAAGCTCATATTGTAGGCAACACAATAGGAATGAAATATAAAATATTAAAGAACAACAAAAGGATCAAAATGGCATAGGAATTACAAAGAAAAATCAAACAAAACCAAAGGCATGAATAGTGCAATTGGGTTCGGCCAAAGTGATGATTTTTCATATGGTTTCCAATCAACATTCCAATGATATAGGCATGTAATTTGATGCATATAGAACTCATCTAAGGCTTCCAATTGCTTTGAAAAATTGATTTTCACCCAAAACTTCAAAAAAGGCAATATGCACAACTTGAGTAATCTTTATTTTCTACACCAAAATAACCATCAATTAATCATCTAATAGCCTCCAATTAACATATTCTAAGCTTAAACTATACAGACTAACACTAATTAATCAAGCTCAATCATACAACTTCAATTAGGGTTAGCAAATGAGGGCTTTCTATCCAAATGCATCAATTGATGCAATCTAACCTAAAACTCATTCAATTCAATGTCTAAATCATCTAAATAAACAATAAAATCAAACAAATCAATTGGTTACCTAAAATGGATGAAGTAGCCGAATTGATGAAGTCCAAGATTCTTGATTTCCTTTACCTTTCCAAGTGAGAAATGGATGGAAATGGTTGAATCAAGGTTGGATTTCAAGTTTTCTATAAATTTTTGGTTGGAAAAATGAAGTAGAAATGGAGGAAGAATGGCAAGGAAGGTTCGGCCACCATGTGAAGAGAAGAAGAAGATGGCAAAATTTGACTAAGTGTTGCCATTTATATTAAGTCATAATGACAAATTATATTTTAGTCCTCAAACTTCCAAGTAATTATACTTTGAACCCAACTTCTTCTGTAATTTATTCTGACAATTCTGTCAAGAATTGGATTTTAAATTGGGTAATCAAAAGGCTTATTTTAATTTATGCTTATTTATAAAAATAGTTTCAGAATAGGTCATCAAGATTCTTTGAAGATGAATCAACAATAGGCTCTGGGTCAATGAATGAATCATGCACATGATTAAATATGTCATCATTCTTAATATGATCAAAATTATGCACATCAAAAGGACTAGTTTCATCAAATGTAACATGCATGGACTCTTCAATAACTAAAGTTCTTTTATTGAAGATTCTATAAGTTTTGCTAGAAGTTGAATAGCCCAAGAAAATATCTACATCCATTTTGGAGTCAAATTTTCCAAGATTGTCCTTGGTGCTTAATATGAAGCATTTGCATCCAAAAACTCTTAGATATGGAATTCTTGGTTTTATTCCATTCCATAGCTCATAAGGAGTTTTGTTTAATATTGTTCTTATGAAAAATCTATTTGAAATGTAACAAGCAATATTGATGGCTTCGACCCAAAAGTACTTAGGAAGTGAGTATTCATTGAGCATAGTTCTAGCCATATTTATAAGTATTCTATTTGTCCTTTCTACAACTCCATTTTGTTGGGGAGTTATAGGAGTATAAAAATTATGAAAAATTCACATTTCATCACAAAAGGTTTTAAAATCATGATTAACAAATTCTCTTTCATGATCACTTCTCAAATATGTGATATAAAAACCTTTTTTCATTTTGGATTCTTTTAGCAAAAGATTTAAACTCCTTGAAACTTTCATCCTTATGAGCAAGAAATAATACCCAAGTAAATCTAGATTAATCATCAACAATGACAAATGCATATTGTTTACCTGTAAAACTAGATGTCCTACAAGGGCCAAACAAATCTATATGCAAAAGCTCTAGAGGCCTAGTAGAAGAAACAACATTTTTGGTTTTAAAATAACTTTTGACTTGCTTGCCGATTTGACATGCATCACATATATTATCTTTGTGAAACTTGACCTTGGGGAGACCAATTACAAGCTCATTAGACTTAAGATTTTCAATGTGATCCATGCCTACATGTCTAAGTCTCATATGCCACAATCACGCATCATCACATAGAGAAACTATACAATCAACATTATCATTATGCATGTTATTAATATCAATCATATAAATATTGCCAATTTTATAACCGACAAATAAAATTTTCTTGTCCTTCAAATGATTCACATAGCATTTCTTAGAAGTAAAAGAAATTGTGTTTCTTATGTCACATAATTGACTAACTAATCACGTTATGCTTCAATCCATCAACCAACAACATATATTCAAGAGATGATATATTGGTCTTACCAATTTGCCCAATTCCAATGATTTGACCTTTACTATTGTCTCCAAAGGTTACATTCCTCCTTTCTTCTCTTCTAAGTTTGAGAGAACACTTGCATTACCGGTAATATGCCTTGAACATCCACTATCCAAATACCATGACTCTTCTTTCCTTGTGGATTTCAAGCATACCTACAAATGATGAAATTCATTTATTTTTAGGTACCCAAACACTTTTGGGTCCTTGGGGGTTAGCATCAATATAACCTAAATGCACATTTCTAATATGGCATTTGAAGTTTGAATGACCAAATTTCCCACAATAGTGACATCGCAAATGAATTTTATACTTTTATTGAGATTTTGTCCTATGGTGTGGTTTGGAATGATATTGAAGCCAATAACCATATTTTGATTTTGGTCTAGAATATGCATTCTTTGGTCTTCTAAAATGAGAGTCATGCATGACATGCCTATACACATTTGCTTTAGGCCTAGCATTTTTAAGTGGAGGAATGTAATCAATGTGAGCATGTGTGCTTAATATTTTTACAAATATAGTCTTAGATGTTGATGGGGCATCCCCTCCATTATAGACAACTCTATATTTAATTGTAGGACACCTTTGAAACTCAAGTATTTTATCCAATTTATCTTTGTCATTACAAAGTTTGTACATGCAATCACTATGAGAGTCTAACTTATTTTTTAACAAGGAATTATCATTTTTTTAGCTTATTGCATTCTTGGTCTATAAGGTTAATGGCCTTTTTTAATTTATCATTATACGCACTTAATTCATTTATTTCATTTGTGCAAGAACCGCAAGCATCTAAGATTTCAATTGATATTTCTTTCAATTTATCATGTTTATTTTGCAATTTATGATATTTTGAAAGCAATGTATCCATAATTTGCATGGCATCATTATTAGAGTTAAAATCGAAATTACTAACCTCACTTAAAGATGTAATATCTTCAATTGCCATGAAGCAAAGATCTGCTACTTCATATTTGCTAGCTTCCTTCTCTTCATCGAGTCACTTGAATCATCCCAAGTGGCCGCCAATGCCTTCTTCTTGAAGCTTTTCTTATTCTTCAATCTTGGACAATCCACTTTTATGTGACCAAATTTTGTCACACTCAAAACATTTCACTTGATTACCCTTGGACTTCTCATGTTTCTCGTATCTTTCAAAAGGCTTATTGTTCTTGTTTTTCCTAAGAACAAGGTTTCTTATTCTTTTGGTGAGCAAGGCCATGTCTTCATCATCTTCCCCTTCATAACTATCAATTGAAAAAGCCTTCTTGGAAGCAATTCAATTGAAAAAGCCTTCTTGGAAGCAATGAGAGCTATCCTTTTATTTTTCTCTTCAATTTTGTCTTGAGACAAAGTAATTTCATGTGTGAGAAATTTTTCCAACAAGTTGTCAGTTGGAAGGATGCTTAAGTCATTGGCTTCCTCAATTGAAGCAACTCTTGCTTCCCAATCCTTTTTGGGTAGAACTCTAAAGATCTTGCAATTGATGTCTTCTTTAGAGTAGTTCTTTCCAAGCTTCCTCATTTGATTGACAATCACCATTAGACGATTGTACATTTCAGAAACCTTCTTATTGGGTAGCATTTGGAAAAGCTCATATTCATGAGTAAATATTTGAATCTTATTACTTTTGACTTGCCTCTCTACTCAAAGCACAATAGGGAGTGTTTACTACTTTCAATTCCTCCCATTTGCTTTCTTTTTCGCCTCTATCCATTCAATTTTTGGTTTGATGACTTCTATATCATCAACGATTTTTATAGGAAACTGTTTCAACTATATCCTAAAGATCAATGCCATCACTATACATGTAGATTTTCATTATATTTTTCTAATAGGGATAGTCGGTGCTATTAAAGTAAGGTAGTCTCATGGTGGAACCGTCTTCAATGATGTTAGTTGCTTGGTTTACTATATGATCTTTGATCTAAGATGGTTAAATCTTTGAAAGAGTGGATTCAAAGCTCTGATACCAATTGAAAGTCCTTTAGTAACCAAGAGGGGGGGTGAATTGGTTATCTTTAAAAAATTAATGACAACTTAAAATTAATAAGGAGAAGAAGGAAAGAAAATTCACACAAGGAATTTATAGTGGTTCAGCCAAAACAAGCCTACGTCTACTCCTTAAGATCACACTTGAGTATTTTACTAACTTTGATCCTTTTACAGGTTCAAGATAAAACCTCTAAATGTTTTAACTCAAACTAAATCTTATAAGTATTTTACAAGTAGGCTCACACACAACCGAAAAGAAATACAAGATATGAGAAAGAAATTATCCTTTAACTTTTATCCAACTCTCCGAAATTAATTACACTTCAACAACCTTGAAGTTTTAGCAATTAATTGTCTTTATAATAAGAAACTCAAATTTAAGCATAAGAACACTTAAATGCTTTAAATGTATAAATTAATTGACTATGAATGGTTGTTATTGTGCTATTAAATTCATACCAACCCATATAAATAGTCCTCAGCTTAAAAGAGTCATTTGGGTATATTAAATGTGCATTTAATGCAAATTCACGTTATTGCAACAACTATCTTTTTGTCAGTTTTTTAGGTGTAGCGATGGCTACAGACAGAGTAGCGGGCGCTACTAAGTAAGTAGCGGGAGCTACTTATCTTGTAGTGGGCGTAACTCAATCTTGCAATGAAAACTTTACGTTTGCGACTTTCAGTGTAGCGTCTGTGAATACTATTAGTAACAGGCGCTACTTATCAGGTAGCGAACGTGAAGGTTCATCCAAATTTCCAAAGTATTTTTGTATCTCTGAACCCAATCAGTAGCTTGCGTTACTCAACATGTAGCAGGTGCTACAACTTTGCTCTTTGAACCCTTAAAATTGGTTTTAAATTTTGCAGCTATGAATGTTTGTGTAGCGGCTGTGAATTACATAGTAGTAGGAGCTACACTTTCAAACTCAAGCTACTAGATCTTCTGGATTGAATGTAGCGGCTATGAATAATAGGTAGCGGCTGCTACTTAGTTAATAGTAGGTGCTACATTGTATGTAACGAGCGCTACACATCAAAATGTTGCATTCTAAAAAAAAGAATCTTGCATATAAACAAGCAAACAATATTAGATGAATAATTAGTTGTTTGTTCCAATCAAAATGAGCATGTTAGACATTCAAGGTCTAACAAGCTCTATTGACTAAAGTCACTTAGAAGCAAGCAAAATTTCAATGGATATATGAATATGAAGAGAGTTTTCACAACCTTAAGATCTACCTCACCATGGCACCTATTTTAGCTTTGTCATCTGGTGAAAGAGGGTATGCGATATATTGTAGTGCATCGAGAGTGGGGCTTGATTGCCTTCTGATGCAGAACAATAAGTTAATAGATTATACATCTAGGCAGCTAAGGAAGTATGAGTTAAATTACCCTACCCGTGATCTTGAAATGGATATGATAGTATTTGCGTTGAAGATTTGGAGACACTACTTGTATGGGGAGAAGTGTGAGATCTTCACCGACTACAAAAGTATGAAGTATATCTTCCAGTAGAAAGATTTAAATCTTAGGCAAAAAAGATGGATGAAATTGCTGAAGAATTATCATTGTGAGATCTTATACCATCCTGGAAGAGCTAATGTGGTGGCAGATGCTCTAAGCCATAAGCTTTGGGAAGTTTAGCCTATATTCAAGTGCAAAAAAGGCCTTTGGTGAGAGAGATGTAAGATTTGTATGATATGGGAGGTCAGTTTGATTTGTCATACTATAAAGTGCTTTTGAAACATGTCTAATTCAAACCACTTCTCATTGATCAAATAAGAAAGCTCAATGAAAGGATCATCAATTGGTTAAGTTAAAGAATGATGTAAAAGCAAAGAAAGCTCTAGGATCTTCCATGGTTGACAGTGTTTTGAGGCACGGTAATAGATTATGTGTTCCAATACTGGATGGTTTGAGAGTACCAATCTTGAAAGAAGCACATCATGCTACCTTTAGTGTGCACACAGGTGCAAATTAAGATGTATCATGATATTAAAAGCTCTTATTGGTGGAGTGGAATGAAAAAAGATGTAGTCCAGTTTGTGGCTAAGTGCTTGACATGCCAACAAGTGAGATTTGAGGATTAAAAGCCTTCTGAACTGCTTCAAAAATTATATTTTCCAAAATAAAAATGGAAAAGGATTACAATGGATTTTGTAGTAGGGTTGCCAAGGATTTCGAGTGGATATAATTCGATATGAGTAATTGTAAATAGATTGACCAAATCAAATCACTTTTTGCCAGTTAGGACCATATATTTAGCCTCCCAATATGCTCAATTATATATTGATGAGATAGTAAGACTACATGTAGTTTCGATCTAAATCATAATAGATAGGTAAATGTAGTTCACATCAAGATTTTGATAGAAATTACAAGAGTTTTTGAGCACTCAATTAAATTTTAGCATCGCGTTTCACCTTCAAAAGGATGAACAATCAAAAAGAATCATTTAAACTCTAGAAAATATATTGAGAATATGCATTCTAGATTCTGTAAGGGATTAGAACAAACATTTACCTTTCTTATAGATGAATCTCTAATGCTCTCATATCATGAGTAAAAGCAATGTAATTTAGTGAAAAACACAAAATAAGGAAGATTCTAGTCAATCTCGTTAAAGAATTGAGGAGTACATGCTTTATATAAAGGTCATAAGCTTTTGTCTAACAACCAGGTTGACAATTCTAGTGATGCCAATTTTCATTGCTATTAACAATCTAACAAATTCTAAACTGGGCTAACTAAACTAACGTAACTAACTAAAATATAAATGTAGGGATTTATTTTATATAATTAATTAAATTTATAATGATATATTTTAATTAATATGACTCTTTTATTTTATTTTTTTTATTTAATGAAAAAATATAAATATTATTTTTTATTCCATATATTTTTATCTTATTATATGAATATATACACTCAATGTAAATAAATATTGTCTATAAATAATATTGTTGAATATGAGCAAGGAAAGGAAATGCAACATGCAATTATATATTCCAGCGGCAATTTTGTTTACTTTCAAGATCCAAATCTGATAGACAATGCTTAATTATCTTAATCTACTATTATTATTAAATTAATTTATTTCGGTATCATATAATAAGAGCCAATATTGTACTAATCTTTTTGTGGGTAACATTGCATAATTAAGCAACTTGGAATCATGACAGTTATTTACATTATTTTACTAATTAATTAGCATTAATCATTTGTTTATGTTGACAATAACATTGTTTTGGATCAAAACTATTCAAGTTTTCTTTTCTTTTTCTTTTTCTTTTTTTATTTTGTTTCTTATTTTAATATAATAAAATATGAGTCTACAAGAGGACCACTATATAGAAAAAGGTTAATCAAATGAAGAAAGTTAAGAAAGCAAAAAAGCCAACTAAGCAACGCATAGGCAAGTTAAAAAACAATAATACTAATCATATAACTTGCTCGCATTGGCACCACTAGGGAACAAGCACATGGGTAACGGATCCAAAATTTTAGTTGAAGGGTAAAAAATTCACAATATTAAATTTTTTTTATAAGGTTATATATAAATATAAAAATTTAATTATAAAAATTCTTAGTGCTATAGAGATAAAAACAAAATTTTAGGAGGTATATGAAAAAAAAATTAGGGTACAAAAATAAAAAATAAAAGTTATGGGTATAAATTTTTTATTTTTATTTTTTAATATGGAGTTAGAAAGTCACCTATAAATTTTTTTAATTTATAAGGGTAAAAAAATATAAAAAATAAAATATTAGAAAATATAGAAAAATTAAAAATTTAAGGTGTAAATTTTAAAAATATTATAGGACTAAACGGTTGTGAGTAGGACTCTTGACTTCTCTAAGCCATTTAAAATATATTATATTATTCTTATAAAATTAGTTTTAATTTTTCAATTAGTCTCTCTAAATTTCTAATTCAATCAATCTTTCAATTTTTTTTATTTTTAATAATTTTGATCTCAAAATAAAATTTTTTAATTTCGTCTTGCTTGTGCGGATTCCAAATAAATTTGATTTTTATTTATTTAACATTTATATTTAATATTATTATAAAAATAAACAAAATAATAATAGAAATAAGAACAAGAACAATAATAATAATAAGAATATAGAAAAGATAATTTTTTATTGTCTTTTTGGTGTGTATTACAATGTAATACGAATTCCTATTTATAGGGTTCATCTCCTATTTATAGGGTTCATCTCCATCATAAGTTATAATATATAAACTCACCATAAATTATAATATAAATGGTGTAATAAAATTAAACTTAAATATAAAAACTTATGAATAGTGGGATAGATGAATTTACATCCACATTTATCTATATATTTATAACACTCCCCCTTGAATGTCCATCTTTATAAAGAATATGCCTCATTAAAACCTTATTAGTAAAAATCCAGTGGGAAAAAAAACTAGTGAAGAAAAAAGAGTGCAATATTCTCGTATTACAAATAGTACACCGTCTCATTAAAAGTCTTACCAGGAAAACCTAATAAGACAAAATCTTTGGTAAAGGAAAAAAGAGTACAGTGCTAAACTCTCCCTTTTTGTAATATCACTGAAAATCTTTAAGGCGTCACATTTCAATACTGTTAACTAATTTCTTGAATGTTGAAGTATGTAATACTTTAGTGAATAAATCTGTTAAATTGTTACTTTAAGGAATTTATTAAACATCAATTTCACAATTATTTTACAATATATTAGTGTATTGCATAAAATATGGTATTTTAGGACCAAAAAAAAAAATTCATTATCTTCTTTAACTGAAAAAAGTCACTATTTACATTAAGTTATCGAACAACCATTGAACTATTCAATGAATGTGTTTTGTATATAAAATTATAAATGAACTTTTTGTGTATAAATTAACTAATAAATAAAAATTTCTTTTACCAAATGTTCAGTTTGTAATAGAGACATAATTTTATTTTTTTAAAATAATTCATCTCAAATTTTTTTTTCAAACAATATGTTACTTTTGAAAGTTTTTCAAGAATTATAATAATATTCAAATCATCAATATATACAATAATTACGGCAAATTCATATATAAATTTCTATGTAGTATTACTTTTATATTATATTTTGAACAAGTATTCACTAAGGCGATTTTACCATATGAGCCCAAATTATTTTAATTCATATAAAGATTTTTGTAATTTAATTGAATAAATTTTCGTGTACTTGAATTATATTTTTCTGACATTTTAAATCCTTCAGAGATTTT
Organism: Aleurites moluccanus; assembly: GCA_948193065.1. NCBI lineage: Eukaryota > Viridiplantae > Streptophyta > Magnoliopsida > Malpighiales > Euphorbiaceae > Aleurites > Aleurites moluccanus. The sequence goes on from CANXYC011739177.1 coordinate 20,621, forward strand.
CATATAAATATTATTATCAAGTGAGCCATACAGATAAGCTGTGACTACATCTATTAGGTGCATATCAAGTCTTTCATGAACTGTTGGACTAAAAAGATATCAAAATGTTATTGCATCCACTACAGAAGAGTATGTCTCTTCATAATCGATTCTAGGTTTTTGTGAAAAATTTTGTATAACAAGTCTTACTTTGTATCTCACAACTTTTTTTTCTCATTTCTTTTTCGTACAAATACCCATTTGTATCCTACCGGTTTCATACCTTCAGATGTTTGTACTACTGGTCCGAAAACCTTACGTCTTTTCAAGAGAATTCAATTCTGCTTGTATTGCATCTTTCCATTTTGGTCAATCAACTCTATTTTGAATAGATCATGGTTTAAAATCAACATTTTCATTCATAAAAATATTTTAAACTATATGTAAAATAGTAGTCAACAATTATTTCATTTCAATTATATCTTTTTTCATAACTAACATAATTTATCAATATCTTTTCATTTTTACTAATTTCAGGTACTTGTACTTTTTCAAGAAGTGTATCTATGTTAGCATCTTCATTTTAAATAGAATTGTCTTTATTATTTATTATTTTTCTCTTTCAAGGACTTTTATCCTTATAACCAATAGTCTTCCACGCTTCAAGCATATTTGAGATTTATTAATATTAATAAGTTGTCCTTCTGGGATGACAGCACAAATTAAAATATCAACAGCTGTTATATGAGATTTTATTACTCATTTTAAAACAACAAGTGCATCCGGCAATTGATTTGCTAATTTTTACAGATAAATTAATTTATGAATTTCTTATTCATATTGTTTTGTTATATGATTTAGATAATGATAAAGGATTTCATGTTATTGTATTTCTCAATTTTTATTATCTCCCCCTAATGCTGGGAATATTATTTTATCAAATAATAATATGCAAATTGAGCAGTAAATATATCACCATTAATTACTCGAAATATTTAATTATTGAGAGATATTTATATCCAACTTATATTTCTAATCTCTTTTGAGAGCTCATCTTAGTGCTTTGTGATGGAGAAATTAGAATTTATATCGCACATTCAAAAATATTTAGATGAGAAATTTCTAACTTTTGACCAAAAATCAATTGATTAATTTGAAAAATCTTCTAGTTTTTCAATGGATTCCAACGTAAATTTTCAATATTTTTTTCATTATTTTTAAACTAAGATGATCTAACTTATTATTCCAAATAATAAAAATATTTGGATATGTAAACTTCTGTTTACTATAAGATTTTTTTTTTCAATTTCACTATTTTTTGTATAATAAAAATCAGAGAAAATAATAGAAAATTTTTCACTATTTTTTTTTACCCGAAATAATACTTGTAATATGGATGTATTATTAATTCCTCTCATTTATTGTCTCAATATGATATTCGTTACTGCAAATATTTTTAAAACTTAACAAATTTCTATGAGAGTTTGAAAAAAATAATGCATTATATATAGTAAATATTGTTCCTCTTAATAATAATATATTGACTTTTATGAAATTTTTAATTATTTTTTGTTTTACCAGAAACAATTGCCTCACCCATTTTCAAATAAGAAAAATATTTCACATTTTTAAAATTGTACTAGTTATCGCACTATTCACAATATATATATATCGAAATCAATTTTCCCTTTTAATATTTTCAAAAAAATTACCCGTCATATCAACATGAGCAATATCTATATGATCATAATTAAAGTCATTATTGTTAGAGATAAAATTTATCTTCTTATTTTTTCTCTCATTTTGCGATGCTTGATAAATATCAATAAAATATTTTATCATACGATAAATATGTGATCAATTTTTCTTCATATCATATCGATAATATTTACTTTAAAAATTTTGTCTACCTTTTCTATTTTTATTTCTGTATAATTTTATCTCACTTCTGGTGATGATAAATATTCTTATAATAGTTTTTTATTCTTATAAAAAGAATAATTATTATATATTTACCTTTAAATTTTATAGTATTATTGTTATATATTACTACATTCACTTTAAGGAATGTGATAAAACCAGTAGGATATACTCCATGAATTTTTCATTAATGAATTATTATTTTATTTAATTAAATATCATTGTATTCACTTTAGGAAATGAAATTGAATAATAATATATAAAGTTAATTCATAACATTTTTACAATATTTTTTATTGATATTGCTACTACATAAGCATATTCGATATATGTAAAATATTAACATATCATTATTTACAAATATTTTCCACACATTAAGAGTTAATTCTAACAAAAAATCAACATATTTGAAATAAAAGAATAACTTTGCAATATCAAAATAAATAAATTTACTATCATTATCAATACATAATTAAATTAAAAAAATTATAATAATTATTCTAATTTTTTTTTTTTACTTATACTTTTATAAGATTACAAACATAAATCATTTCTTTTTTTTATTTTAGATTATATTTTAACAAGTATAAAATATAATCTACATAAAAATGAATATCGAAATTAGAGTGTACTAATTTTATATTTTATGTAGATTAAAAAAAATGATAATGATAAAAAAAATATATTTTACTTACTCAAATACCTGAATTGGAATGTTATCAAGAAAAAGAATTTCAAATCTCAAATAGTTGAATATTATTGAGAGAAAGATCTTCAAACTCTTTGAACAATAAATCATCAATTATGTTATAGAAAAAATCGTGCTGATAACGTGTTATAAAAAATAAATAAAATAAAAATAAAATAACAACAACAACAACAACAATAATAAGAATATAAAAAAATAGAGTTTTCTATTGTTTTCTTCGTGTGTATTATGAAGTAATATGAATTCATATTTATATGGTTCATCTCTATCATAGGTTACAATATATAAATCCACTATAAATTCCAATATATATGGTGTAATAAAATTAAACTTAAATATAAAAACTTATGAGTAGTGGGATAGATGAATGAATATCCGCATTTATCTATATATTTATAATAAATATTATATATTTATTTTTTTGGAGTAGTACAATAAAACATATATTATGCAATAAATTATTTCTATATAGAGTTTCCGTCCAAAAGAAGGCTTCAGAAAATCCACTTTTATTTTTCCATAAAGAACCAAATTTCCATTTTCATTTATCACAATACACTTAAAACTTTTTTTTTTTTTAATAATAATTTTTTTAAAGTAAAAACAACAACCATATCAAATTATCCCTAAAATGATGATGTAGTTTGTTTTTTTTCCCCTTCTCACCCTCATCTAACTTAATACATGTAATCAAGGAGGTGCAAAGGTGTCTTCTACTTGCCTAGCCAGCTCTTTTTCTTTGTTATATAGACTGAACAAACAAAATTTTATCACCTTATAAGTTAGTACATTTCATATTTAAATTTCATTTAATTATGTTTTTATTAAAATTAAGTATAGATGGATTAGCTTTTTCCATAATTGATTATTGAACTATTCACTCATTTCAACAATATCATCACATTTTCATGTATATTTTTCCACCTAACAAATAGGGAATCAAATTTAAAAAATTATATATTACTTAGGGATGAAGGCCACAAAATAATTTTGGATGGACCAAAAATTAATTTTATTTAAAAATTAGACTTAAATGAAATAAGTAAAAAAAAAATTATATAAGCTAATATTATTTTGAATTAATTTTGGATGGGTCGATTATTAATTTGTATAAAAAATTAAATTTGAATGGACCAAAATTTTTTTTTTTTATAAATTAATAATTTTTTTTCGCTCGAATGACCCAAACTCACCTAAACCCTAGTAAGACTTTGTGTATGATATTACTCCATATATCTCAAAAAAAAAAAAAAAAAACATTGAAACATTTTTTCTTTTAGAGAGGTTCCAAAAAATTGGCACATTTATATTCATAGTATTATTTTTTTATTTTATTTTTCATCTTTACTCTTTATTAATTCTTACTTTAATATATATTTAAAGTTTTAAAAAAATCAACAATATTTATTATATTATTAAAAGTATAAAAAGAAAAATATTATTTTATTAATTTAATATATATGTAAAATAAAAGTTTTTTAATTTTTTAATAAATATAATGAAAATATTTAATTACAATGAGTGTATACACAAGTCTAATAAAATAAAAATACACAGAGTAGATAAGAATATTTATGTCTTTTTACTAGATAAAAAAATAAAATAGTCATATTAATTAAAATATATTATCAGTTATTGATTAGGTGTATAAATAATTTCATATTCTGCAAGAATTTTTCATATATATATATAATTAAATTTTATCTTTGCCTAAAAAAAATTCAATAGTAAACATTTAACTATTAAAGAGTTGCGGTAGGGGTTATAAAAATAAATACCGATGCAGCTATTTTTGGAAATACAGGTATTGAACTGGGTATAATTTACAGAGATCATAATGGCATGATACTAACTGCTGGATCAAAGTGGAGTTCCACATTGTTCAGTGGAAATGGCAAAAGCTCAAGCCATTTTATTTGGGTTAAAAGTGGTTTTAAATTTGGAATTCACATCTGTTATACTGAATAGTGATAGTTTAACCATTATTAAGGCTATTTTTCAATCAAATGTGGAAAATATTTATTTGGACCATCTTATTAAATTTATTCAAGTCCATGTTTTAGCCAAAAATGGTTGATACTGTTATAACAAAGAGTTTATATGGCTATAAAAATTTTCTTAAAAAAACTATTAAAGCATTAGCTCATCTATCATTATTGTCGCCAGTCGCCACGTGGTGTGAATTTCGTAATAGAAAGCGAAGTTGTTTGGAGAAAGAAAAAGGACAGCGAATAAGAATTAAGATCAGAAAATTCCACGCAAGCCGCATAATCGTCTAGTTCTGGATAATGATTACATGGGTAATTTCGGCAAAAAGTAAATAAACTGTACAAACAGACAGATTTATAGTTGGACACTACTTCCAATCTTTGGCTTCCACGTAAACACTATTTACACACGAAATTTCCAACTCTCAAACGAATGTTAGGTTTGTTGGTTTGGTCAGTTTATTTTTTGGATCTCGATCCCAACATTTGCAAGTTATGTTAATACAATTGTTAAATGCTAAATGAATTATTGAGATTAATGGTTTATTTTTAAAAATTTATAATTTTAATTTAAAAATAAATTTTATTTATTTTTTAATTTTGTAATGAATATTTTAAAGATATTGATTAATAAATAAATATTAAAATAATATTAAATAAAGCAATTTAAAAATAAATTAAATTAATAAAAATAATAAAATACAATTCTTTCAAAAATTTTATTTTTTTATCTAACTTATTATTATATTAATTTATTTATATTTATTCTGACAATTATTTTATAACTATATTTTTTAAATAACTGATTTTAACGAATATTTTAAAAAAATTATTTATTTTATATTTAACGATGAAAATTATATTAATATGATCTATAATATTAGGATAAATATGAGAAAATCCTAATATTCTTATTTCATTAATTTACTAAAACTGTTAGATATAATTTTTAAATTATTTTATTTTAATTTATTATAATTTTAGATATTTATATTATTTCTTTTTATCATTTTATGACCCATAATGTGAAAATATTAAACAAAAATTAAAATAAAATAGAAATATTTGTTGTTGTGATTGATTTGAATGATAGATCTGCCATAAAAATTGGAATAATATATAAGAAAATGATTTGTATGTTTTTACTTTAGTTTATACAATATTATATGGAATACAATAATTATTTTATTTAAAATAATTATCTATTCAGGAAAAAATTATGAATAGTCATTCAAGAAATGGCTATATATATTTTTAATTTTTAATATGAATTTTAAAAAAAATTATTATGTTGTTTATATATAATTTAAACTTATAAAATATAAATTATACATATTCATGAAAAATAATTATTTTGTAAATATAGAATAACTATTTTGTTTTTATTATAATTCATTCTCACATGACTAATTAAAATATCTAATGAAAATGGTAGCATATGTTTTCAAATATTTCAATTTTTTAAAATCAAGACCCTCAATATTTAATATTTTTTTTTTTTAGAAAATTTTCATAATAAACTTAATTAATAAAAAAATTACTTCTTATTGATTAAAATTTGATTATTATGGATGACTATATATTATATTTAACATTTAACAAATAATTTTTATAAGTATAAATCTGTGAGACATTTTTATTTTATTCTTTTAAAAAAATTTAATTTTGATAAATTGAAAAAAAAAAAACAAATAAATGAAAATTTATTGAAATCAGATTTTCCTCTTCTGAATTATTAAGCTATTATAATGTTAATTAGCAACCCAAGAGTGGAGTAAGATTTTTTACAAAAGGGGTAATAAATTTGTTTTATCAAATATGGAAGAAAATTAAGTTTTTGATTCTCATAAATGTAAAAAATAAATATTTTTATAGATTTATTTATTTTAATTTTATCAAGTTGTAAGTGGAAAAACAATAAGAAGAAAATAAAAAAAAATATTTTAAAAATATATAAAGAATATTTTTATTCTACATAATAATTTTTATTAAAGTCAATGATATTTTTTTATATCTTTTTTCATAATTAATGATAGTAAATTAATTATTTAAATTACTAAAATTTATTAATAATAACGAGGTAAAAAATTTAATATGTAATTTTTTAAATTTAAAATAATATATTTAATTTATTTTTTTTAAATTAAAGGTGGGCAATTGCCTTCCACTCCACAATAATTGTGTATGCTATTATTTTTATGAATTTTTTCTGAAGTTAGAAAAAATTTTCAATAAAAGAAATAAATTATAAACTTGTCTAAGGTAATGACTAGTGAGAATTAGGATAATGAATGATCAAATATATAGGATGTGAATAACTAGGCCACGAATTTCGTGAAAAGGGAAAATCTAATTGTTAAAGGGAAGGGAAAAAAAGTTCTAATTGTTGATTTTTATTTAAAATTTAAAATTATATCAATTTTATTTTATACTCTCAATTCCAAATATAATAATTACTTAATTAAGTAAGGCACAATTTTAACTGAAATGTTATACGTAAATGATCAATGCCTGTTAGTTTAAGGGAATACGAGTTTGATATTTATTAAGTAAAATATTAAATTTAAATCTCATGAATAAAAAAAATAAATACTAGATAAATTTTTTTAGTAAGTCAACCTAATTTAAGTATGGATTTAGGGTGAAATTTTATATAGATTAATGGAAATTCAATATAGCTACTAGAAATTGGATGGTTTACATTAAAATTTAAAAAATTGTATGTAAATTAATTATTAAATGTAATTGAAAGCCCTTCATATAACTCTCATGTAATAATAATAATAATTTTCTTACAAGATATATAAGTATATATTATATATTTTTTAATTATTCAAAAGAAAATGCACTCAATAATTGTTTGAATCCTCAATTTCAAAAATATTTCTTAGTATAGTAAATTAAATTTTTAATTCAAAATGAGAAAATGAAAATAATTGGTATTAAAAATAAAATTATGTTTTGCTCCTTTAAATTGAGTTTTTTTTTTTTCATTTAAAATGAATTTTTTTAGGTAGTTATGAACAGTTTTTGAAAATTTTAATTGATAAATTTAATTTTTACAAAATTTTAATTTGATAATCAGATACTTAAACACTTTTGGAATATTATTTGATATTAAATTTAGAATTATTTTTTAAAAAAATTATAAAATTTGATTGAAATTATAATTTATATAAAATGTTTTAATTTTTAATAAAAATTATATTTGACTGAATTCTAATTAAATTCCGACTAAGTTTCAATCGCCAGAATTAACGTGATAATTTTTATTAATATCTTTGTCACATTAGCTAGTAAAAAATTTTGAATTTATTAATAATATTATTATTAATTATTAATTATTAATTATTATTATATATATATATTATTAAGAAGTATTATGGTCTAGACAATAATAATAATATAAAAATTAATATATTTCTTTGATATAATATATTTATATTCCATTTCATTTCTATTTTTTATATTTTTATATATTAACATAGTTTAATATATTTTATTTTTATTATTTAACTATTTAAATTAATAGTCTATTTATTAAATTCTATTTTATATATGTATTTTTTATATTATATAAAATAAAAATATATAAAAGCACACCAAAATATAATTTATCGATAATTACATATTTTTCTAATATATATATATATATACAAAACTATTAATTTACTCTCATTTAACATTATATACATCCTCTTCAACAAAACTGCACTAATTATTTTTATGTTTTTCCAACTAAATAAACTAATTGTTTTTATTTATTTATACTCGAAAAAGAAAAAGAAATCCAAGAAAGAAATTAATAGAAAAGAAAAGAAAAGAAAGTCCAGCTAAGCTTTTGTGTAGATTCGCGTCGTATTTTATCATTGCCAAAACCAGAACTCAACTCTGTCACAAACATTTTCGAACTCAACTCTGTCACAAACATTTTCTTCTTCTTCTCCAATCCCATCTTTGTTATATATAATATTTTATGTAAAATTGAAAGAATTTTGATTCTCAAGAAAAAGAGCAATTATGTCTACAAATTCCCTTAATGGAGGTTTGGACCAAGAATCTGTAACAGCTCCTTTACTCGCATCTTCACGATCCCTCCTCCCTAATTCTACTTCTCAAGTTGCTATTGTTGGAGCCAATGTCTGCCCTATTGAAAGTCTTGATTACGAGTAATCATTATTTATTTTTGCTATTATTGTCATCAACTATACAAAATACATGAATTTTGTGTTTGAAATAATTTCAATCGTTTTTTTTTTTCTGTTTGTTTACTGTAGAATTGCGGAGAATGATTTCTTTAAGCAAGATTGGAGAACTCGTGGGAAGATCCAGATTTTTGAATATTTGTTTATGAAATGGTCGCTCTGTTTCTTAATTGGACTCATTGTGAGTCTTGTTGGATTTTTTAATAATCTTGCTGTTGAGAATATTGCTGGAATCAAGTTTGTTATCACTTCCAATGAGATGCTTTATAATAGGTATACTGCAATTGCTTTATTTTTTTATTTTTATTTTTTTGGGTTTTTAATTGAATATGGGTTTGGGTTATGTTTGGTTTCCTGGAAATTGAAGTAAAGTTGTGTTTTTTAGCTGCTTTGACTTTGTTTGAATTAAGAAGAGAATTGAAGATTTTTCTAATGATTTTTTTTTTTAATTGGGAATTTGGTGGAATTTTTTTTTTTTGCAGGTATGCTATGGCTTTTCTTGTGTTCTCAATTTCTAATTTATTTCTTACTCTGTTCGCTTCCATAATTACGGCTTTTATAGCTCCGGCTGCGGCTGGTTCTGGTATACCAGAAGTGAAAGCTTACTTGAATGGTGTGGATGCACCGGGTATTCTTTCCCTGCGAACTATGGTTGTCAAGGTAAATATTAGAGTCCAATATAATACTACAAGTGACAGTGATGCTTAATGGGATAGTATGTTAGGCATGTGTAATGACCTTTTTTATAGCACTTGATAAGTGATTGACTATTTTTCTCTTTGTCAATCCATTGACTCTTTCAGTTGTGTTCACTTCATGGATTATGTGAATAATCCTAACATTTAAAACTTAAACAGACCTTTTTGAAAGCATTTTTACATTCTTATAATGGCAATGACGCTTGATTTGTTTGCTTATAGGTGGACAAGGTTTTATTAAGGTCGGTTGGTTGTTGAACTTGTTTTTTTTTGGCATTTTATTAATATTTCTTAGGCGTTTTAAAAGTGTTTTTCCTTTTTTATTTTTTTTACTTGATAAATATCAGCACATTTTTATTTGTGAGTTGATTGAAGAGATATTAATACTTTTTTCTATAACTTCTTGGTTTTCTGTTATGGTGTTCAGAATGCATTCATTTAATGCTTAAGGTATGGCCATATATGATATCTCAAGTGTGGGCATATAGTTGATATTTGAACTGATTATAGTTTGTGCCACAGCAATGTGGGTTATGCCCGGCCGCTCAATCCACATTTTCCTCTCCATGTTGTATCCTCTGTGTAGGGTGCTTTTGTTGTTCATTTGTGCTAATGTTATTTACCTTTAAGAAAAGGACTTTCATGATTTGATGTTGTCTTTTGAGGCACGATTTATTTCTTTCTTTTTTCTGCGGGATCTTTTTAAGCATTGCCAGACAAGTTCTTTTCCTGACACTTTGCAAGTTGAGCATTTCAAATGTATTGCAAACTATTGAATTGCATAAATTTTCTATATATCTTACAACTAATATTGACACTTTTTTTACCCAAATAATATGTGAAAATTTCATGAATGTTTGCTCATTTTGCAGATTATCGGGAGCATTTCTGCTGTGTCATCATCTCTTTTTGTTGGAAAGGCAGGGCCGATGGTGCATACTGGTGCATGTATTGCATCATTGCTGGGTCAGGGTGGATCTAGAAAATATAGATTAACATGGAAATGGTTACACTATTTCAAAAATGACCGGGATCGACGAGATCTTGTAACATGTGGATCGGCTGCTGGAATTGCTGCTGCCTTTCGTGCTCCAGTTGGTGGTGTGCTGTTTGCTTTTGAAGAAATGGCATCTTGGTATGTTTGTTGCACTTAAAATAAACTTATTTAAGCTTGTTTATAGTTGTTCATATCATGCGCTTTTCATGTTTGCTACTGTTTTCGTCACATCTTCCATTACAAGGGTGTACAAGACACTCTATTTTCAGCTAAACCACACAGATTAACTGGCATACTCTTTTTTTAATTTTTGTTTCCAATAATCTTCATGTAATGTTATTCAGAGCTTAGTATATATTCAGGATTAAAAAGATGGTCCTATACTCAATATTATCCCCTCTGAATTGCTGCTTGATTTAAGTTGCGAAACATATCTACTGTTTTCCATTTATGGTCCATCAATCAACACATTTACTCATTTGTAACTTTAATCCACCTATCCTGTATATCTTATTCACTAATCTTGCTATTTATATATTTTATTGATTGGCCTTACTTTTAAATATATATTATCTCTACATAGACAAGCTGTTCTGAGGAATAAAGCTCCTTTTAGTAAATGTGTCAGAGCTGGACCTCTTACCAATTAGATCCATCCAGTTCCACATTGGAAATTGCCTAGAGACCAGCATTTTGTTGCGATATCAAATACTGATGTGAAGATTTTGTTCTGCAGGTGGAGAAGTGCCCTTCTATGGAGAGCTTTCTTCACGACAGCTGTAGTTGCAATAGTGCTTCGGGCTCTGATTGATTTATGTTTGAGTGGCAAATGTGGATTGTTTGGTACTGGTGGACTCATAATGTTTGATGTCTATTCAGCAAATGTTACATATCACCTCATTGATGTGCCGCCTGTGCTTCTCCTTGGAGTTATAGGAGGCATATTGGGAAGTTTATATAATTTTCTTTTAGAAAAGGTTCTTCGGATTTACAACCTAATTAATGAGTAAGCTTCCTTTTTAATTTTTGATCTTTGCACAAACTCACTGTTTCCAATGTTAGAAAACATTGTTTCTGAATTCGATATCCTTGTTTTCCCATTTTCAGGAAAGGCACATTTTACAGAATTCTTCTTGCTTGTTCAATCTCTTTATTTACATCTTGTCTTCTTTTTGGATTACCTTGGCTGGCATCTTGTCAACCTTGTCCAGCTGATGCAGCAGAAGCCTGTCCAACAATAGGCCGTTCTGGCAACTACAAGAAATTTCAATGTCCTATGGGTTACTACAATGATCTTGCTAGCCTCATTTTTAACACAAATGATGATGCTATTAAAAATCTTTTCAGCAAGAACACTGACGCTGAATTTCAGTATTCATCAGTTCTCATATTTTTTATAACATGCTATTTTCTTAGCATCATTAGTTATGGGGTTGTTGCTCCTGCGGGTCTTTTCGTGCCAGTTATTGTGACAGGTGCATCTTATGGACGTTTTGTTGGAATGCTAGTTAGATCAAAATCCAGTCTTGATCTTGGCCTCTATGCTGTGCTGGGTGCTGCTTCAATTCTTGGTGGATCTATGAGGATGACAGTTTCTTTATGTGTGATTATTCTAGAATTAACAAATAACTTGTTGCTACTACCCTTGATAATGTTGGTTCTTCTTGTTTCCAAGACTGTGGCTGATGCTTTTAATCGCAACATTTATGACCTTATCATGAAATTGAAGGGTTTCCCTTATCTAGAAACTCATTCTGAGCCTTACATGAGGCAGCTGACAGTTGGTGATGTAGTCACAGGTCCACTTCAACTCTTTCAAGGCATTGAGAAAGTTGGTAATCTAGTACATGTTCTGAAAACAACAAGGCATAATGGATTTCCAGTAATTGATGAACCTCCACTTTCTGAATGCCCGGTTCTTTATGGGCTAATCCTCCGAGCTCATCTTGTTGAATTGCTAAAGAAGAAAGCTTTTTCATCCAATCCAGTGCCGATAGGTCCTGATGCCTTCATGCAATTCTCGGCTGATGACTTTGCAAAGAGGGGCTCAGGCAATGGTGACAAGATAGAAGATTTAGAAATTACTGAAGAAGAGATGGAGATGTTCTTAGATCTGCATCCTTTCACTAATGCTTCACCTTATACTGTTGTGGAGACAATGTCACTGGCCAAGGCTCGAGTACTTTTCCGAGAAGTTGGTTTGAGGCACCTGCTTGTGATACCCAAGATCTCTACTGTAAGAACTTCTATCCTATATTTTTTTTCTGTTCACAAATTCCATCTTTAGAATTGGTAATTCAGAGCATTTGAAAGGTTATTACTGGGAACTTGATGTGCCAACATCTCTTGTATCTGCCTTTAGATATGAGAACTTTCCATTTTGTCTTTTAGTCTCTATTTGAAGTTTTCGAAGTTTGTTTCTTGAAGTTCTTACCATTTCTGTTGCAACTTATTTTCACTTGTGCTGAAAATTACAGATTGAAACATTACAAAAAAAAAAATATCCAGAATTTGCTTCAACATTGCTTCCCAGATTTAACAGTCTGATTTATATTTAACCTAATCAATTCCCACACAACACATGGAATTTTCTTGTTATATTGAGATGGTGGATTTTTTTTTTTTGCTGCATTCTTGCATAATATCACAATCTTGTTGATTTTATTATTGTATAATAATTTTATATAAGCATAAAATATCTTCAGTGGTATTTTAAAGCACTGAAGATATTAGAAAAGCATATAGGTATATAAAATTTTAGAAAGCATAAAACCAGCAAGTTCATTTCACATTTAACTTCTAGCAGATGTAGGACATGAATCAACACTTACCCATTTTTTTTAATTACTCAGAAGGTCATGATTAGTTGGTTAACCATGTTTACATCCTTTTTGAGTGTACTTCCATGTCACAATCTTTCTTTTTCTTTTTGTTGGGAATACCGATGCTGTTTCACTTTCACTCTCCCAAAAAATATTTCACTCTTTGAATGTTAATGCTTCATAATTGCAGAGGTCCCCTGTTGTGGGTGTATTGACAAGGCACGACTTCATGCCAGAACATATACTGGGTTTGCACCCTATGCAAGTTGGGAGCAGGTGGAAAAGACTAAGAATACGACTGCCCTGCTTTTGAAAATTTTTCTAGGGTATCTTGCATATTCTGATGTACCCTTTCCTGAGAAGGAGCAAGTGGAAAAGAATCTGGCTGCCTAGTTTACCTCAAAGCTTCTAGGGTGTATCTCAGTCAAGCAGTAGAGCTTGCTCTTGAAAATGACATTGCACATTCAAATTTGAGCTCCATGATATAGAATAACTGAATGACTGGCAACATTAATTTTGAGCATAATTGAGTAAAACCAATCAGAACCAAAGGAGGAGATCAGTTGAGGCAATCATGTTAAATCATCTGGCTGTTTATAATTGGATGAGGTAAGCCCTTGTTTCATGATAATTGGATGGGACAGATTTTGCCCTGCTGAAATTTTTGTACATTAAGGATTATTTCCATGTTCAACTTATCCCATGAGGAAATCTTCCAAGTAAAAAATAATTGTCCATATATATATATATATATAACTTTACATCGAGGAAGAACATGTTAATAGACAAAAACGTCCTTAGTTATTATTATTAATTCCTAAGTTATCCCACTAAAATTTTTTCTATCTTTCTATATAATAATTCTATTTCATTCCACGTTTTGATATATCTTCAAATCAAATTTCAATAAAATTGAAGGAGATTTTAAATTAATAATTTCTAAATATCATATGTTGTGTTTTATATTTCTTGTATTTAGATTTTATTATTATTATATAACAAAATTTTATATTTGGATTTAGATTTTTTTTTATAAATTTCTATAAAAAGAACTCTATCAAAATTATACATTATTTATCAAATTTTAAAGTTTGTCGAAGTTGTTATATTTTTTATTTATTTAAATTCTTGAATTTTTTTTATTTATGGGATTTTATCGAATCAAATTTTATATAAAAAAAATACTATTTTAACTTTTCAATATAGGTTAGTTATATATCATGCTAATGGAATGCATAATTTCAATTTTTTTTCATATTTCCTAAGTTATACATCTACAATAGTAATAATAATAATAATAATTATTATTATTATAAAAATAATTATGCTACAAAAAAATTATGTTTTTAATGCTCATTACTAACATGCACATTACGTTTCTAATTAATTTGAAAAGTATTCTAAGATTACATTGTTATAAATTAAATTTAATTGAGAAAGACCTTTTAAGTGATATGTTCTAGGGCTGTTCACGGTTTGATTCGAAGATTGGAAAATCTCCGAATCGAATTGAATTTTCGGAAATTTCAAAATAAAGGAATCGGACCGAATTATTTTTTAAAATATTTAAATTAAATTGAATTAGTTCAATAAGTTTGGTTTTATTTGATTTTTAATTATTTCAAATCAGACTTATTAAATCTGTTCGGATAAAATATGATAATTATTCATCCAAAAAAAAATTAATTTATAATACACCAGAATTGTCAAATTAAAATCTTAAATATAAAATTTATTAAATTAAAATACATCTAAATAAATCATAATTAATTTATCACAAATCAATCATAATTATCGAATTCTTAAAAAATAAAACAAATAATCTTAAATCTAAATTGAATAACTTAATTTAATCAATGAACTAAATAATATTATAATATACATCCATATCCTACCCTAATATCAAATTGACCGTAATAAAAATAATAAATTATAAATTAAGTTTTGGTTTATTATTATATTTATATAGTGTATATAAATTTAGGGTTATATATATATATATTTACTTATTGGTTTGGTTCGAATATTTCGTGTCTGATTCAATTTAGTTCAATTCTCGATTTAATTATTTATTAATCTTTAAATCCAAATCATTTCATATTAATAATATCAATTTGATTCAGCTATAAATCGAGTATTCATGGATTTTATATCTTCGTTTATAAACGATTTGAATATACGATTCAAATCGAATAATTCTCGACATGTGATTATTCTTGATATATACTTTAATTTAAATTGATTGTAATATAATAATTTATATTTTACTAAAATTTGATAACACATTATCAGTATTATAAGATAAAATTGAAATGTCACAAGATTGAAAATTTAATTAAAATTGAAATTTTCCCATATTAATTTTTGTTATTTCCTAAATTATTATTATTATTATATTCAACAATCTAACTTGGAATATGGCATATTGAAATTTCAACTCCCTTTCAGATATAGATTCTGAAAAGTCCCATTATTCTCTTCAGTCTAATCCCATAGATCTGAATTATTGAGAACAAATGTCATTTTTTCTAAGTTTTTCATGAAGGAAATAATGGATAACTACAAATTTACATTAGTGACTATATCAACATAACATCTAATTAATAACATATCATTTATGTATAAAAACAGAAAAGTGAATATCTAATCTTTTGTACATGTAGGACTTATCATTATTCACTATAGAACTTATGACTTCATCAAAAATCAAAATGATGATCCAACTCCTCATAATTTGATCAAGATCAAAAGGATCTTAAAAGGTTGCTATTTCTTTATTTTTATATTGCTTCTATATTATTGAATAAATTATTGTATTCATTTATTTTTCTTAGTAAGTTCAATTAAAATAAATTATTCACATCATTGGAGATTTAATACGAAATTAACCATTATTAACATTGCAAGAGTACATGAATTTTCTCTAGAAAATAATCTACAATGATGAAATTGGCTGTAATATTGTATGTAAAAAAGGAAAATTTTGGTCTAAACTTAATGCATAGAGAATATTCATATTGTTTTGTAGTAAGCATCATCAGTTCATCACATCACATGATTATAAAAATTAAAATTTATGGTAAATAATCCTTTTGTGTTGTGGGTAGAGTTAGATATTCAATATTTTATTTTATTATAATTTAATAAATAATATAAATATAAATATTAATTTTTTTTTTATAGATAGTGTTTTCATTTAGTATATTAAAAATTTGTAAAAGGAAAAAGATTGTTAATATTCAAATGTCTAACCTCCTATGTTATAAAATAGATTAATACTCGATTATTGTGTTACTAATTTAGCGGCATATATATAGCTTCTATAATCTCTAATATATTTTATTTAATAAACAAAACAATCAATAAAGAAATACTAATAACAAAATAAAATTAGAATAAAATTTGTCATTACTCTCTACTTTGAAGGGCCATTTGGTATGGTTGTAATTGTTAATTTTTGGTTTTTATTGAATGTGAAAAACAAATTTGTTATTAAATTGTATCATTTTTTATGGTTTAGTAAGCATTTTTTTTTAGTTTCATTAAGCCGTTTTCTAAAATACAAAGTTTCAATATAGGAGCACAATGAGACGTAATAAAGCGGTAAGTACATATTTTCCTAAATAATAAATTTATGATCGATTTTCTCTTTACAATATTAATAAAAAGTTTCAATATAAAAAAAATAAAAATAATTAAAAATTAGAAATAATACCAAACAAGTATCGTATTTGTGATTTAGATGAAAATTAGTATTAGGCTTTGGATTATTAAAGGCAAAAGAAGAATGACAGACATTATTGATAAGGTTTCATAGCTTATGTATATCTAGCTGTTCTATTTATATATGAATATCTTTTCTCTTACTAAACTCCTCTTTTTTTTTTTTTTTTTTTTTTTTTTTTTTTTTTTTGTTTAAGCTTAGGAAGAGAATTGTATTTTAATATATATATATATATATATATATATAGTTATAGTTATAGTTACTATTAAGTTATGCCTTGATATGATTCTCATACTAAACTTAAATAAATAAAAAAATAATACATTATATTGAATGATATATTAATACTATATAATTTACTATTTTATAAAATTTTACGTGACGCAAGTGGGTGAAGTTTATTAAATCCTTTCTATATCTAATTAAGTATAAATAAGATAAGGATAATATGGTTGCGGATATATTATCTTGAAAGTATACTCTAATCTTTATTTTAATTGTAAAATTGCTTGAATTTGAATTCATAAAGGATATATATTTTTACTACTGTTTATGGGGCATGTGAGAAGAGTGGATTTGATAAGTTCTATAGGCTTGATGTTTACTTATTTAAGGAAAAAAAATTGTGTGTGAGTGCCTATATATTCTTTACATGAAGTTTTGGTGTATGACGCACATGGGAGGGTTAATGGAACACTTTGGCATAAAAAATATTTGATATCTTTAATGAATATTTTATTGGTCTAATCTTAAAAAGGATGTTGAATGGATTTGTGATAGATGTATTACTTGCAAACATGCCAATTCAAAAGTATTATCTTATGGGGTGTATTCCCCATTACCTATATTTAGTGAGTCTTGGATAGATATTTTCATGGACTTTGTATTAAGATTACCAAGGTTAAAAAGGGAGAAAAGACTCAGTTTTTATCATTAATAGGTTTCCAAAAAATGATGCATTTCATACCATGTAAGAAGACTGATGATGTAATAAATATAGTGGATTTGTTCTTTAAAAAGATTATACATTTGCATGGAGTTTCAAGGTCAATTGTGTCCGATTGAGATGTTAAATTTCTAAATTATTTTTGCAAGACCTTATGGGCATAGAGTTGAAGCTACTATTTTCTACTACTTGTCATCCTCAAACACAAATGGAGGTGGTTAACAGAACTTTGTTTCAATTGATGTGTTCTCTCATACAAATTTTTTTGAAGAATTGAGAGGAGTATTTGTCACATGTTGAATTTGCCTATAATAGAAATGTGTGTACTGCCACTCAATATTCACCATTTGAGACAATGTATGATTTGAACCCACTTACACTTTTGTATTTGATGCCTATTTCAGTTCAAGAGCAAGCTAGTTTAGATACAAAGAAAAAGGAAAACATAATGCAATTGCATGAAAAGGTGTGACAACACATTGAAAAAAAGACTGAACAATACACCAATTAAGCCATCAAAGGGAAAAAGAAGGTGGTTTTTGAATCCGATGATTGGGTTTGAGTTCATATGAGAAAGGAAAGGTTTCCTAAAAAGAGGCCTTTCCAAATTACATACTAGAGGAGATGAACCATTTCTAGTGATTGCAAGGATCAATGGTAATGCACACCATTTGGATTTGCCTGATGAATTTAATGTTAGTGCCATTTTTAATTTTTCAAATTTATTTGCTTTTGATGTAGGTGATGAAGATTAGAGGACCAATACTTTCAAAGGGAAAGGGAATGATGTAATGGAGGCACCGATAATGATAATTTGGTAATCAACCAATGATTCGAGCTAGGGTTAAAAATATGCAAGAGAATGTAATACTCTAGCAAGCTATAACATAAATGCATGAATAAATTCTCAGTATATGATCCATTAGTCTTGAATTGATGGGAAATAATTTTAGAAACACAGTTAGAAAATAAATTTGAAATTTTTTCGAAAAAATGGCGGCGTCGGGACACTGCCGAGAAATTAGCTGTCCGGTCA
>CANXYC011739373.1:0-23554 GCA_948193065.1 Aleurites moluccanus
TCTTATTTCTCCAAAAATTGATCCACTGAAATATCCTGCTTGAATCTGAAAATTTTTGCCTTAAAATATGCTAATCTAGAGTTCTAATGCATTAATTTGAGTATTAATGCCTTAGACAAGAAATGGAATTGATCTGAGAAAAGACCGAAGAAGAACGGAGAAAGAAGAAATAAAATCGTGCAGAAAATGCTACTGAACACTGGGTTAAATATGCCACTGCCCAAAATCCTGCTCGCCAGCTCGCTTCACCAACCTGCCTCGACAATGCTACCTCACAAAAGCCAGCTCGCCATTCTCACTTCACACTACCCAGCTCGCCAAACTGATCCGGCAATGCCACTTCGCTAATCCAACTCGCATATGTCACCTCGCATATGCTGCCTCGCCAAACTCTCCTCGCAAACTCTTCCTCGCATGTGCCACCTCAGCAATGCCTCTTTACCTCTTCGCCAACTCACTTCGCCTATCTCCCTCTTCGCCAAACTCTGCTCGCGAATTGCCACTTCGCACATTCCCTCCTCACATATTGCCTCTTCGCATAATGCCACCTCGCCTTTCCTCTTCTCTAAATCCTCTTCGCCTATGCTACCTCACATATGTCTCTTCACCAATTGCCACTTCGGCAATCTCACCTCGCTACTTCACCATTTCACATTGCCGGCTCGCCAAAATGCCACCTCGCATTTTGCCGGCTCACTAGATCCTACTAAGTTAAAACTCTTCATCGACAACTTATACTTAACCAGCTTGCAATTAAGCTACAAACTTCCAAACTTCCTGATTCTTTTTGCCACTTAAAATAAACATGCAAGGGCTCAACATATCCAAAATTCAAATCACAAGAGTAACCACACAGACCATGGTGACTCTCCAAATGTCACCCAGACTTACTGCCCCAAAATTCATCCGAATAGGTCTGATAAAATCCACTCTCCACTGAGATATACTTATCTAAAAATCCTAAAATTTTACAGAAAATAACATAATACATAAAGAAACATTTTTCATGTTTACACCTTTGGCTCAATCTATCTCAATCATTCCCAGAAAATTCAAACATACACAGATTTCCTGTAGACATAATAAACCAGACCAGTCTTGCTTAAAGGGACTTAACTCATCATACACATAGAATTCTGTCAAGCCATTTTACAGAATTATAAATGAGATATAGATTCACAATTTTTATGTTTTACACTTAACCAAATTATTTCTTTAAAATTATGAAATCTGCCTCAAAAAATCCTGCAACTGAAACCATAAATTCTGGATTTCTCAAACATTCATATTTGATATTAATTAATTCTTCAAACATACAATTAATAAAAATACAACAAAATGACAGATATTACAAATATAAATTTTTTAGGAATGAAAATTGAAAAATGAAAAATTAGGCTACAAAGTCACATTTTTGAAAAACTTATTAACTTTCCTAACGAACTAGAAGATAGGAAGCTTGTACAAAGATTCTGTGGACTTGCTAACTATGCTAGAAAGTTTGTAAAAAACCTTTCCAAAAACCTAGGAAGAATATCAAAGAAAATATCTGATAAAGTTTATTGGTTTTGGGATAATGAAGACACTCAGACTGTCACCCAAATAAAAGATAAAATAAAAAATTTGCCTTGTCTTAATTTACCATCAGATGCAGATGAGTTAGTCTTAGAGGCAAATGTTTCAGAAAAATTTTGGGGAGCAGTATTAAAAATCAAAGATACAAAACCATAAAAAATCTGTAAGTATTGGTCTGAAACCTTTAAAGGATCCGAAATTAATTATCCTATCTATGAAAAGGAAGTCTTAGCGGTTAAAAATAGTATAAAAGCTTTTTATATCTTCCTGGCTCCTAAGAGGTTCGTAACTAGAACAGATTCAGCCTATGTAAAAGGATTTATGAATCTGAATCTTCAAGAGGCTAGGCAAACTAGACTTTTAAGATTGCAAAAATGGTTTAGCTATTACAGGTTTGATATTGAATATATTCCTTCTGATAAAAATGTAATAGCTAATTCTCTTTCTCGTAAATTGTCTAATTTTACAGATGGACCCTGCTGCAAAAAATAAGCTATGTTGAATTTGTAAAAAAGAGGGTCACACTCGAAAACAATGCACGAAGAAAGTTGAAAAGAAAGATCCCAAGAGTGATAGCTCTGGTTCTTCAAGAATAAAAAGAAAAACTGTAGCATCAAAAGATGTTATGTGCTGGATATGTAAATCTGAAGGACATATCTCTATAGAGTGTTCTAAGAAGAAGCCAGCAAGTTCAAAAAAACTGGTTAGCCCAAAAAGGGTTAACGAAAAGCCCAAGGAGAAATCCTTGATTCAAAAGAACAAAGAGAAAAATCCTCCGGCGTCCAAAGCGAGAATCCCTGAAGATTTTTACGAAAAAACAGCCAAAAAACTAGGCCTTACTTTTGAACAAGTAAAAAGATTCAAAGAAGAAGTTTATCAAAAAGATGAAGGTGAAAAAGACGCTATGGGAAGGCCGCAATGCCCAACTCCTTCACAGGAGGGTAGCCATGATGGCTCAAATAAGGCTAGTGGAAATGTCAGTGAACCTTCAATGGTCCCAAACCAAAAGGCCAGTGGAAGTGCCAAGGAATCTAGAGTTCTAAACTAAAAGGCTTTTGAAAGTGCCAGTGAACATTTAAAAGTTTCAAATCAAACTCCTTTACAGGAAGAGAGTTGTAAAAACTTTGGTGATCTGTTAGATCACAAACATAAGGCTAGTGGAAAAGCCAGTGAATCTTCACAGATTTCAAACCAAACACGTAAAGAGGATAAAAATGAAAAAAGCTTTGAGAATGAGAGTCCTGATTGTGATTACTTAAATTGGGATATTGTTTTTGGAACAACTGAATTCAAAAAATAGGAAATCTAACAATCTCTTAAGAAAGTCACAATGAAAGAATCTGAAAATGAATCTGATGATATTTATGAAGAATTCACGAAGATCATGAGGGTAGATAACCCTGAGGTTTCTAACATCTACAAGGATAAAAATACATGGTATTTCATTAAGTACGATTATAGTCTTTCAAAAGACGGATCTATGTTGTGTTCTGGATTGCATGGAGGATTAGCCAAAAGAAACTTCAAGCAACTACAACACTTTGCAGATGAAGTTTTTTCATATATTTCTTATTTAGAAAAATAACTTGAAATCTATAAAAAGGATGAAGAAGATTTCCTTCAGTTAGTGATGGAAAGGGATAGACTTCTTAATGAAATGAGTTTATACATTTCGCCAAAAGTGGCCTATACCAGAAAAATTAAGAAGATGGACTCGATATATCATTCTCTCAAAGAATGCTCTATGTTACACCCATACATCCATTGGCAAGGATATGGAGGTTTAAATCTAAGAATTCCCTCAGAAATGACAAAAGATAGTCTATGCTACATAGACGCAGGGCTGACAGAAATTATCGAGATTAATAGAAACGATAAAGATCTGTGTAAATCACTTCCAAATATTGTGCAGGAATCCTTAGAATTCTTGAGTTCAGATTCAAGAATAATTACCAGTTATATTATTAGCACAATTATGGATTGTGGTGAGGATGGAACTGTTCATTATCCTTATCAAATTTGGGATCTTCGTCCTGTTATGGCTAAAGAATTTGTTGAGCCACAAAAGATTAATAATCAGAACTTAAATTTTTATTTTACCATGTATAAAGAAAACAAGATTATTACCCAAGCTGTGAGAATTGAAAATTTCAAAACTAGTCTGGAGAAGGCAATTTATGTAAATAATTATGTCATTCTCGGAGATGGTAAAGTATTTGTTACAATCTGGTCCCAATATACTCCCATTACAAGAGTATTGTCCATGATTAAGGGACAAGAAGAAGCACAAAAATTATTTTTGAGACTAGTGGATTTAGATCTAAGTCTAAATTTCCAACCAAAAACCATGAAGGTCTGGAAGAAGGTTGCTCAGTTCAGAGAGCAGCATGTTGCAGAAGAAAATGGCTATGGGTTATGCGGAACTAAGAGAAAGCATGGATGTCTCAGTCAGTAACTCACAGATGGAGTAACAAAAAACGTCATCCATGACGTCAGCCTCAGCGTGATAATTGAGGAATTGCTTTTTAGAAATAGCTTCAAATATTAAAGCACTACAGACCAAAGTAGCTTTAAAATTTGTAGTCCCGATGAAAAAAACTTATCCCCAGATTAAGACTGACTTCTTAGCTGTAAAATTAAAGCAGTCTTTATCTTTATTTAATTATTGTAATGAATACAATTGAAAAACAGTACTAGAGGCACCAGCTGTCCGTTTAGTTTTGAAATGTAGTAAAGCTGGCATTCTATTCCAACTACCTATCTTAATTATTGTACTATTTTCTTTTGAGCTGGCAAACAGAAATACAGACACCAGCTTAGTTTGTAAAAAGTCTACATATACCTCTTCAGCTTATTGAAGAAGGGAGTGAAATTAAATACAGAGTTTATTAAAGAACAATCTTTGTCAAGTGTTTATCTGTATAATAATTTTGCTTCCATATACCTTTCATCCTTCAAAACGGTCTGATATCCAGGAGTGTTGCAGTAAGACCTAACCAAGAAAGGGCAGTAAGTCATATCCTCCATATATCTCTGAAGATATTACTGGTGACGAGCTTGGAAGGAGGACTAAAGCTATTGCGGAAACTTAATGGACCCGGTCTACAAAGGTATATATTTTATAAATGTTTTAATTTTATAATTAAACGTTTATGTCTTCCACCTAATCTGCTAATAATAATTGACTTAGAGGTCTAGTTTTAACTCAAGCTAGGAGGGAAGTGCTGAGTGTCAGTCTTAGATTGCAAGATTATTTCTTTGCTTTATATGAACAAAGAATAAGAGAATTACCTGTTGTTATAAAAAGGATTGAAAAATTGAAAAACTTGAAAAGCCTAATAGAAAAGATTTTGAACTTGAAAATTTTCTAGACCAAGAACTTGAATTTAATAATTTTCATTATTTAGAGAGGCTTGGTGCTTTTGCACGTTTATTGGATTACCAGTAATTCTTCAGGTTGCTCTTATCCTGATTGTCATCACCTAGATCACTGTGTAGGTAAGGATCCAGTAATAGGATTATTAAATTCTATTATAGATTGTTTAGACTCTCTAAATAATTTTATAGATAAATTATTTAAAAATTTAGAAGAGTTGACTCTTAGACAAAATGAATTTGAGGATTTTTTTCCTTGAAAACAAAGGCCCGTTGAGATTTGTTGCCAGTTCCCGCTATCACAACGAGTATAAAAAACTGAAAAAAATCAGAAATAAAAGAAAAACCTTGTAAAGATCTTTAAGAGTAGCTCTCTGTAATTTCGTCTCTTAACAGATTGATTAGAGAAAGGACAGACTCACTTGAATGGTATCAGAATCCAAAAAGAGGATTTTTGAATTTTTTTGAAAAAAGAATAAGACTTTGGGGTTAAAATAGAAATAACCATAGTTTTTTGGCAGATAAGAACTGCTAGTGAAACTTAGTTAAAAATCTAAGGATTTATGTATTACATTTTAAGGATTAAAGACGACAATATGCATTAGTTAATAATTTAAGGACTATTAGTGAAATAATCTCCAAATAAGCATTAAAAAAAAATATTCAATTGACCAATGAATTTTAATTTAAAAATATTAAAATTATAATACTATAAAATTTTGAATTTAAATTTTAATCATTCATAATAAAAAATTCCAATTGATCAATTGAAATATATTTTTTTTAACAATTGTTTTTTGTGATTTTTTTTTACATAGTATTAGAAATAAAGTTAAAAATTTATAAATTAATATAATTAAAACTCATAAATTTTATTGATTAAAATAGATATTAATTAATCGAATATTAATTTAATCTATTAGTTTAAATAAGACAGTAAAATATTATTATATAATAAATAATATTAATTTATTGAATAATAGTTTATAGAAGTTTTACTTATTTAATTCAAAAATCAAGTGAAAAATAAATGACAGCAACACAATTACACAAACAAGACGATTCTCTCTTCTAAGTTGAAAGACAAGATCGACTTCTAAGAAAAATTTACAACACAAACAAATGATTATGTTACTAATGGTGCAGTCCCAATTATATGATTAATTAAGAAACAGAGAACCTTCTCCTCCTTGGCTTTGTAATATCAATACCACTTTCTTCAATATGAGAAGTATCTTTAGATCCATGCTTGAAAGGGTTCAACTTCCCCAAAGTTTTAGACATGGATGAGAAGAAGGTAGGTTTTCGAGATCCGCCCTTTGCAGAAGTCGCTTGATTATTATTACCCTTCTGCACATCAGATATGAAGCGCTTCATCATCATCAGCTCTGATCGCAAGGCCTCGTTCTCTCTGATGAGAGATACATCAGCCTGCAATTGATTTCTTGTATTAGTAACAACAGCCTCTGGTGTGCTGCGTTCATCTACTCCACTTCTTATCTTCAATTGATCGTAGTACAAGGCATGTAAAACAATCTGTACAGGCAAACGCTTGTTCTGTGAAGCATGAAGTCGAGCTTCATAGGACAGTTTTAATGGATCCATCACACTGCAAACTTTCTCTCGCTCGATCTCATCTAGGTTTGGATGAGCCTGCAAATCAAGTAAATAACAACAATGACTACCAGTAAGGCTTGACTTGAACAAGATAATATTCAATTGACGCCATTAAGCTAATAGCTTAGTTATAGCATTTGTATAGCAATATAGCAGATATCAAAAGATTAATTTTTTTCTTTTCAAACGTTGAATGAATTAAACCTTTTTTTTCCCAACTAGACTATCGTTCATACATGACATTCATTTGTTGCAATTAAGCCAATAGCTCAACAAGTATCTATCTTCTTTCATGATGTATGAAGTCAAATATTTAACCCTCTAAGAGTTTCAATCTTGACCAATGTTTGGTGATCAATTCACACATTATTTATTGATCAAGATAATAATATTCAATTGATGCTATTAAATTAATAGTTCAGTGATAGTTTTATATAGTAAATTGGCAATTAATACAAGACAGATCAAAGAAGTAATTTTGATAAATGTGCTATTATTGATTCATATTATTGTCATTAAGTCAATACCAAAGTAATTTTATGCTTACTAGATTATATTTTAATCAAGTATCTATCTATTTCGTTTATGTTATATATATAAGGGGCATTTAGAAGTGAATATACCAATAATGCTTTTTGTCAATAAAAAATTATCATCTTAAAACCAAATTAGTACTTAAAAAAACGAAAATAAATTATTTATTTTTATTTTCAAAAATTAAAATTAGTTATTTTGAGTTAAAAAATTCAATTTATGGTGTTTTCAGCAAAATTAATAAATATTTATTTTTCAATTGAAAATTCAAATAATCGTGTGTTGTATTTTAATTGATGTCATTAAGCCAATAACTCAATATTCGGAGTACCATCAATTAATTCATCTAATTGATTTTACCTTAAGAAAAATATCAACGGCGCGGTAAAGATCATCTTCAACCTTTCTTGCTCCTTCAGGAACAAGAATGGCGATTCCATTGAATTTTGAGATACTAACTTCTCCATAAGTGCCAATCTCACCAAGATAAGCATCCACAGTTTTTGCAACTCTCTGCATCGCAGTGGAACATGTATCCTTGAAATCACCACTACTAAACACAGCCATAGCCTTCTCCTTCACCACAAATCCAGAAATAATTCTCCTCACACTCTCTAAATCAAAAAGTCTCTCACCATCATAAGTGAATGACAACACAAGAAGATCATCAACAGTGACATGTTCTAAGATTGCAGAAATTCTATTCTCTAACTCGTTTTTGCAGGAACTAGAGGCGTTGAAGAAAATGGCAGATCGGAGAAGGCAACAAAGGAAGCTAATTGGAAAAGCAGCTTTTTCAGAAGGCAAAAGAGACACTATAGATTGTATAAGCTTCCGTTGACGGTTACGAACATCAGAATCGTCAGAATCCAACGACTTGATACCGTTGCCGGAGTGATCTCGAACCAGATCTCGTAAATTTCTCTCTGTATAAGTTATAAGAGCACTCGCTATGGTTAGCGGTTTCGCGCCCCCTTGCTTTATTGCAGTCAGAATTTTCCCCAAAAATTCTATATCTAAAATCGACAGCTCCTCCGTCCACCAATTCGGCGGCGACCGGCTTGGAAAGCTTGCTTCATTACATACCTAAATCCAAAAATGAACAGCGTTTATTTATAATTATTATAATTAATTTTATTTAATTTATACTATGAGACAAATCATCGATTATATATATATATATATATATATATATATATATATATACACCTTAACGCTGATGATATCGACACATCGCTGGACGATTTTGAGGTCTTCAGCCATGGGAAGTAGATCTTGGCATGATCTTAACACTACTATGGCGCCGGAGAGACTGGAAAATGCGACCTGAGAGAGAAAATCATCTGTGCGACCAGTGAGGTTATTATCGCAATATAAATCAGTCATTTCAAGATACTCTGCTGCACAACGAAGAGCAGCTACAGTGTGAACTGTGATTTCGAAGTTGACTCCATAGCAGAATTTTGCTGCTTTTTCAAACATTTCTGGACCTCCAGGTATATTAGAGAGATCGATTCTTGTCAAATCTGCTTCTTTTGATTCCATTATTAACTTCCTTATGAAATTGCTCTTTGCCACCAACATGAACTGAAATCAAAGTAATTAACTAACTAATTACCATCATAATCATATAAATATTAATTAAAACTAAGCAAAATCCTATAAAATATAAGGAAAAGGGAAATATTAATTTTGATCCATATACCTTATGGAGAGAAAAACTTGCTTCTCCAACAACCACCACAACATCTGTAGGAATTTCTTGAGAAAACACCCTGAAACAAATTTTAGAAGCAGAAATGATTAGTAAAGAAATCAAATAATTATAATTATGGTTTGATTTTATGTTGGACTAAGCATAATTAGAAATTTGTGGTTGGCTTACCATTGGCCAGTTCTCTCCATGGCAATGGAAAGCCTGTTATTGTTCCTGAGAGGGGTGCTAGCCATTTGTGCCTGTAGAAAAAAGAGACTTTCAAGATACGAGGAGAATATGTAAATGGGTTTTATAGAGATTTTCTTATAGAATTTTGCTTTTTAATCCGTTTATTAAACGGAAAATTCACTTTTTAAGATAGTTTCATTGACAATTCTACCCTTAGCCAGTACAGGACAAAAAGGGAACTACATTAGGTACCATGTTGGCTAGGCTACACTTTTTATAATTCAATTGAAAGTGCGGATATAAATTTTGTTTTGGAAATAAAATTTAAAAAATGTTATTTTAAGAAAATTATTATATTTTTTTAAAAATTTTAAAATAATGTTTTAAATTAATTATTTAAATATTTAAAAAATTATTTAATATTTTTAAATTTTAAAACATTATTATATGTTTATTTTAAATAAATTTAAATATTTTTTAAAAGGTAGTTGAAACTTCCATGTTTATGACATATGTGAAATATTTTATATTTAAAATTATATGAGTTTTTTCTTTTTGTAAAAAAAAATAACATTGCTTTATTATTATTATTATTATATAATTAAGAGTTAATATCAATGCCTTTACAATAATAATGAAGTTATTAAAATTTTAAATTATTAAGTGTTTAATTATTCGTGGTGTTTAAATTTATTTAAAGATCTAGTCGTGTGTCTTAACTTAAAAAAAAAAAAAAAAAGGGGAATTGAACTTCTAAAAAAAATTGAAGAATTTGATGATCTTTCAATTTATATTCGATTTCTGAACAGGTATATTAATGTTAGCTGAGCACATTTTTAGACGTAATAAAGACAATTTTAAATGAGATGAGATAAAGAGATTATTAAGTTTGAATCTTTTGATGTCTGCATTAGTTGTGAAATAAGTAAATGATTATTTAGCTATTGGTCTAATGGCAAATGCACTTTACTCTTTGCATTACAATTTACCTAGCATTATTATTTTTTTTAGAGAATATTATAATCTTTATTCATCAATTAAAAATGAATATATCTAATCTGAAAATAAAAATACAACAACATATATTAAAAAATATTAAAATAAAATTGCTTGAATTTTTTTTAATATTTTTTAATCATATTTATAAAGTATTTTAAGTGATAATTCAGTAAGAAATATCCTCTCTTTCAAGATAATTAAAACATAAATCGACCTTTATATTTTTTTTAAATTAATAGAAAATATAAAATTAAAAATAATAAAATCGAAGACTATAAATAATACTGTAAGACAAATAACTTTTATGAAAGGAAAAGTTAGTAAATCCCATCAAATGAATAAAAATTTTCAAAAGAGAAATTAAAAATAAAACAAACAATAATAAATTCATTCCAAAAAAAGATTAACAAATTTAGGGAAATTTGTATTTATTGAATAAAAAAACTAAGAAAAAAAACCCTTAAAAAATCAGAGAGAAAAAAAAATAAAAAAAAATAAAAAATAAAGAGGGTCAAAGCATTACTATTTATGGTCTTCTGTGAAGGGAGAGTGAAGGAAAAATAAGAATTTGACTCTACCCGGTATTTTCTAATTAACTTATAGTACTAATTTACATTGAGTAAAATGCATAGAAATATTTTATTTTAGTACATTATATAGTAGTGATAAATATTCTGAACCCTGCATTGTTTCCAGCTTGCAAGTTTCGAGTCCCATGACTCATGAGACTCCATATAGCCCTTTCCAATTGGCATCGAGTTTCCTTACACAAGCATTTCCTTTTATAAAATCTGCTCTTTGAAGGATCAGATAATCTTGGCTGAAAATTCAGGCTTTAACCCTCTTCTTGTGGTATGAGGCCATCTTTTCTTGTATGTTGCCATTCAGATCCTTGCTTGTTCTCGGTGTTCATCGATTATGTCCAAGTTTAACCTTATCTCATTATCATTTTTAGCTAGATCAAGGAACTTCACTTGAAGGCTAGGTTGTCCGATCTCTATTGGATTTACCACTTCTGCTCCAAAGATTAGGGAGAATGGGGTCTCACCTGTTGGAACTTTAGGTGTGGTTTTGTATGACCAAAGGATATTGTGCAACTTGTCCGCCTATTCTCCTTTCAAATCATCAAGTCTTTTCTTCAGTCCTTGTAATATTATTTTGTTAGCAACCTTAGTCATTCCATTAGTTTGTGGATGAGCAATAGAAGAGAACCAAATATCAATCTTGAGATCTAAACAATATCTTTTGAATTCAATTGAATCAAATTGCTTCCCATTGTTCGTTATCAGCACCTTCGGGATACCATACCTACAAATGATTTCTCTTCAGAAAAATACCTAATCTTCTTTGTTGTAATGGTGGCTAAGGCTTCAACTTTGATCCACTTGGAGAAATGCTCTACTGCTACTACAAGAAACTTTCTTTGTCCTAAAATTTGAGGAACGGGACCAAGTATATCCATCCCCTACTAATAGAAGGACCAAGGACTCTGAATCAGTATCCGATCATAAGGTGTAGAATGTCAGAGGAGAGTTCTGGTGAAGAACTCTCCGATGTCTAATTTAGATTTCATTTTGGCAAAATAATAGTATAATGAATAGTGAAAGTTAGAAAGTAGCTTTGTTCTTTCTTTTTATAGAAAAAAGTATATTGTTCTTGAAGATTTGATAATGTCATTATTCCTAAAATATGGAAAAAGTGACACATGTCTCTTAGAAAATTATGTTAATTATTAGATTATTTGGCCTAATTTGGAAGAAAGGAATCTTGATTCAAGTCCCATATTATCTAAACCGAATCATAAGTGCAACTCAAATCGCTTGAAGTTCAAATCATGGTCTCTAGGCCATAATCGAAACATGAGCACCAATTGCTCAAGTGAAGTTCTTAAGATCCGAACCAAGTGACCATGCTCAAATCATGCACTTCCTTTCATACTTAGAACCAATCTAAAATGGTGAAATTATTGCGAATTCAAGAATTCAAATTGTTAATTTATTATTTACTTATTGAATTAATTGGAGATATTAGCGTGGAGAGTGATGCTCATACTGTGGTGCAGTGTGTTAAGGGCCACGCTATGGACTGAGCTGGGTGTTTTGGTGAGTGAATGTAGGTCACTGTTATCTCAATTAAATTATGTCTCTTTACATTATGCTGGAAGGCAAGTAATTATGGCAGCTCATGTTATGGTTAGATTGTCATCTCAATATGCTAGTCCTCAAATTTAAGATTTTCCTCCATTAGATGTTCAAGAGTTACTTTTTAATGATGTTATAAGTTCTTAATTAATATATTGGCTTTTCTTCAAAAAAAAAAAAATATTGAATTAATTTATTAGGAATAAGTCAAAGTAATAAATAAATTAGGAAGGCTAAAATAGACCCAAAAAAATTTCTTAATTATCGTGTATTTTATACTAATAATATTTATTTTAAGACGAAGTGAATAATATGTTTAATGGTTATTAAGAATAAATATTAATATTTATTTTTTATTTAAATATTATTTTGAAAATAACAATTTTGTCTTTTTATTCAAATAAATAGGAGTTAAAAAAATTTTAAATTAAAGTTTTTATTCATTAATTAATAAGATTTGATGCAGTTATTGGAAATAAAAAAATTAACAACTGCATCAAAATTTTTTATTAAATACTAAGTGTTTGTATCTGAAGATGTATTTAATTTAGAGTTTTAAAATTTTTTATGAATTTAAAATGACGGAGTGTATTTAATTCAGACTTTTAAAAACTATGTAAAAATAAGATATTATCTGATTAAAACTTTTAAATACTTTAAAAAAAATGTGTAAAAATTAAGGGGTATTCAATCAAAACTTTTATAAAATTTTTAAAAGACTATTGATATTCATTTTTAAAAAATAGACTTTTAAGAATTTTAGATGGTTGTTTATATGTTAATACTAATAAAATCTCTTCAAAATTTTCATTGACTTCTTCTTAAGATTTTGAAATACTTTAGATGACTTTTATTATTTATATGATGACAGGATAAATAATTAAATTAAACTAAATCAAATCAAACCAAATTAAAAGACTATAGTGAATTCATTTTTCAAAATCATTCGTTTCAAAATATATAAAGATTGTATAATATTCTAAATATGTTTATTTATTTTTTTTGTTATATTATTCCATAATTTTTTTTATTAAATATTATGATTAATAATTTAAATTTATATATTAGCATATATATAAATAAAAACATTGACAGGAACATCAGTATAAAATTAATTATTATTATTATTTATATAAAAACTAATAATTTTATATTATATTTATATACTTTTATTTAAAATAATATTTATATATTTTTTTTAAATATAAAAAATTATTTTTTAATAATACGTTATATGAAATACGAGTTTTGCTAATTATTATATGAGCTAATTACTATTTCTCTTGTAAAATGATAAAATATACTAAATTTTTCCTAATTTTTTAAAAATACACTAATTCCCTCATGACGAATGTCACAATATACTACTAGACCATTCTGTCTAATTTTATTATTAGTAAATCCTAAAATAGTCAATAAGAGCAGTAAAAAAAAAATATTCTTGCCCTTTATTTTTAATTAATTACATTCTAGTTTTGCTTTAAAAAATATTTTTTTAGGGTTAAAAAATGTATTTTCATATTTTTTAACAAATTTGAAAATAAAAATATTTTTTATTTTATTTTTAAAAGTAAAAAATTTGAAAATAACAAATATTCTTCTTAAATTATTTTTTTAAAAATAAAAAATAATTTTTTTAAAAAAATATTTTTGTTCATTTTTTATTTTTAAATTTATCAAAAAATATGAAAATGAATTTTTTAACCCTAAAAAATATTTTTTAAAAAAATAATAAATATAATTAATTAAAAATAAAGCGAAATAACATTTATATCTTTTTATTATCCTTATTGACTATTTTAGAATTGACAAACGGTAAAATTAGACGGAATGGTATATTAGTATAACAGAACATTCGTAAGGGAAATTTAACGTATTTTTGAAAGGTTAGTAGAAACTTAATGTATTTGATCATTTTACAGAAGAAAAATAATAATTAGCCCCTATTATATATTAAAACTGAAATCTAAATAAAATTTTGAAACCTCTGTATACATAATACTATTTGATTTATTTTTTATTATAATTTTTTGAAATTTTTACATAATTTTAAGTATTTAAAAAAATAGTTAAAAATAAATATTTGATAATTATTAAGGTATTTAATATTAGAGTTTAAGATTTTTATTAATTTTTTATTTAATAATCTTATTTAAATAAATTAGATGAAAAATAAAAATAAATTTAAAATATATATAAAAAATAAAATCCTATAATACTTTTATTATATTATAATACAATTATTTTAATTATATAATACTTTTAATATATTATAATATAATTGTTTTGATTATATTCATCATAATTCTTTATTTCTTTTATTAAATATATTATAATTGATAATTTAAATTTTTATATTAATATATAAAGTTAAAAATAAAAATATTGAAGGTGAAACCGAATAATAATAATAATAATAATAATAATAATAATAATAATAACTTTATATTAATATACCTTTTTGTTTGGAATAATATTTATATATTTTTACCTCTTTATAAAACATGAAAATTAATAAAAAATATTTTTAATAATAAGTTGTGCAAAATATATTTTTACGATCTAGTATGTATATAGCTGGAGCATATATAGAGAAAGTTGAAATTCTCCTTATACTCATTATTTTATTTATCTTTTTTATAAATTTTTGAAAATTTAATATATTTTAAATATTTAAAAATATTAAAAATAAATATTAGTTAATTAATAGGATTTTTAATATAAAAATTTAAGATTTTTAATTTAATTTATTTATGTAAGATTAATTAATTTTACATTAATAATATTATTTTTTATTTTTTTTTAAATATTATTATTAGAGTAATAATTTACTATTAATATGAACCCAAATAAGAAATTTTTATTTTCTGCAAATATCAAAATAACTATTACAAATCAATCAAAGTTTATAAAAGTTTATTTATATCTATAAAATAAAAATTTGCAAAAGTTATTCATAAAACCATAAATTCTGTAAAAGTCATTCATAAAGTCATAAATTTTGCAAAAATCATTCATTTAAAAAAGTTTACAAAAATTATTAATTATTTTGATTCGATACACCTTCTTAGTGTATAAAATAAAAATATTTAAACACAAGATCACACATGAAATAAAATAATATTAATTTATATTATTCAATATAAAAAAAAGTCATAAATTCAATTAATAGTGTGCGTATAAAAATTAAATTTATAGTTTCAAGATATACTTCAAAAATATTATAATAAAAATGATTAATTACTATAAAATCCCTATATTTTACCCGATTAAATTAAAAAGTCATTATGTTTTCAAAATTATATTAAAAAATTTATGCACTTTGATTCAATTACAATATTAGGTGACCCACCATTGCTAACAACAGCATCATCATCGGACCCACCAGCACTATTTCTCTCTCCTTGTCTTCCCATAGAAATCGGGCATATCATCTCTTTGTCTCCTTGTCTTCTCACCAAAATCGAATACTTAACAATCGGGTAGGACGAGTATGGGACTTGAGGCAGCAAAGTCGAGTTCTGATCTTGACATCGAAGACCTATACAAAATCAAAAAGACCCATCAACAATGATAAGGGACAATTTGGTGCTCTGCCAAGAGTGCAATTGGGATGCCATGGTAGTTGTTCTGTTTTCGCCTCCCACGATCGAACATCAATCAAAGGATTCTCCGATTGTCCCTCCGTTTTGAAGCTAGTTTCGATTTGGGAATTCGATCTCAATGAGAAGAAATTGGATCAGATTTCTACGTCGTTGATTTAGAGCTGGAGTAACATTGGGGCTCGTGATTCGATGATGCAAATCGAGCCATGGACATAAATGGATTTAAAGTGGAATGAGTTTTTAGGATTTGATGGTTCCTAATGATAAAGGAATGGCTTGTGGGTTTAATTTGATTATGTATTTTTGATAGATTATTACATTTTTTTCAGATTTTAATTTAATTTGGCCAAATTGCACTTTTGTGATCTTTTTGTCATTTTATGGATAAGTTGTTTTATTTTTTTTCACAGATTTTTTTTTTTCATTTTCAATTGTTGATATTTGTTTAGTTTTGGGTTTTTGAAAAATTAATATATAGTGGTGGGTTGGTGGTG
This sequence comes from Aleurites moluccanus, assembly GCA_948193065.1. Classification (NCBI taxonomy): domain Eukaryota; kingdom Viridiplantae; phylum Streptophyta; class Magnoliopsida; order Malpighiales; family Euphorbiaceae; genus Aleurites; species Aleurites moluccanus. The sequence continues at coordinate 16,226 of CANXYC011739373.1, forward strand.
GTGTGATGGTAGTGATGAAAATGAAATTTTTAGTTTAACTGAGAGTAATGGCATTTGAGTAAAAATTAAATTGAAAATAATAGATATTTTAAATTTTTTATATAAATTTAACAGATTTTATAATAAAATATTTTTAAATTTTAACAGAAATAAAATATATAGACTTTTTAATATAATTTTTTTTTAATATAATCAATCAAAATATAAAGATTTCATAATAATTAATCATAATAAAAAAATATTGGTAAATGGGTGGAGGATAAATCGGGTAATTCCATTGAAATATAGGAAGAAAAGTAGACAAGAGCATGACATTGCCCTCTACTACAAGTCATTACGTTAGAGAAGAAAATTAGAGTATGAATGGCCAATCGGAATCCAGTGTAAGAATTGGAATAGGACAGCAAACAAACATTATTATTCATTTTAATAATAAAAGAAAATCATAATTGATTCTTGAATGTAAGTTCAATGGGACCCGGTAAGAGATGTCTCCGTCAGTCAAACAAGTGGCTAGGATCCCTTCAACCACCTACTTTGTCTAAAATGTTTTGGACATCGGAATTCCACGTCATCCAGCGGCTTTATTTTCTCTCTCTTTGACTGCAGCGTGGACCCACTTTCAGATCCAACTCATTTAACTCATTAAATACATGATTGCCACGTAGCACTTGATCATACGTAGTCCACTCATATTAAAGGAACAGATATCCATCGTTTTAAAATATTTATTAGAAAATCAATTGCAATTATTGTTATTTTCTTTTCTATTTCCAATTCATTATTTGGCTGACCTCACAGCCTTTTTGTTTTCTTACTCATTTTTCTATTAAAAACTAAACAAATATATTAATTAAATTCATTTATTTTTAGAAAATAAATAAATTATTTTTGTTCGGTAACTTTTAAAATTAAAAAATTTAATAAATTAAATAATAATTTTTTAAAAAAATATTAATATATTAAATTATAATTATTTAATTTAATTCAATTTAAATAAGGATTAATTATCTAAAAAAATATATAGAAATTTCGAACTTATAAAAATAAAAATTAAAAACAATTCTAAATTTGAGAGACAGAGGTCCCCCGTGGTTGCTGGCTAATGGGCCCCTGTATTGAGAATTTAGAATAATTGTTTATTGCTATTGAAGAAAAAGAAAAGAATAATTGTTCGTATCCACCGACGGTGACGGTACATGGATGGCTGCAGATTGGGTGGAGGGTGAAAATTTATGAAATCGGATTAAATTTATTAAATTAAATTAAAATTAAAATTAATAATTTCATATTTATTAAATTCGATTTTAATATAAAAAATAAGTCAAATCAAAAATTCAAATTAATTTATATTTAAATTTATTTTTCTATTACAAATTTAATCAATCTGAAATTATATATAAATATACTTATTATTATTATTATTATTATTATTATTATTAAATATGTTTGATTTTATTTTATATACAGTTAAATATTTTTTAATATAATATTAATTTAAAATTTAAAAAATATCATTCATGAAAATAAATTAAAAATAAATAAATAAATCTAATTTTTAAGAAAAATATAAATTTTAAATGTGTTAATTAATAGAATAAATAAGTTTTGTGTTGTATAGTAAATTATTTTTAGAAATTTTTTTTATCACCAATACTTTATCAATTTTTTTCCTAATTTATAGTAAAATAATATCAATTTATAAAAAAATATTTTTAGTTTAAAATCAATAAACAGAAAGCAATTAAATCGAATCAAATAGAATTAAACTGATAATTTGATTATAATGATAATTTGATTTGATTTGATTTGAAAATTTTTAAACTGAAGGGATTGATTTGATTTGATAAAAACTTTTTAAACATATCAAATCAAATCGATATCACTTATAGATAGGGGTAAGAAAAATCAGATTAACTGAAAATCAAACAGAATTAAATTTAATTTTGTCAATTTAGTTTGATTTGATTCAAATTTTAATTAGATTTATTTTTTAAATTTTGGTCTATTCAATTCAATTCAATTTTTCTTTAAAAACTTAATATAACCGAACCTATCCAATTATATATATATATATAATAAAAAATCAAAATAACTGAATAATTGAACCAAAATATGTTGATTCGATTCGATTAAATTAATTTTGTAAATTTTTTATTTAGTTTGATTTGATTCAAAATTTAATTTGGTTCAATTTTTTAAAATTTTAATTTGATTAATTCAATTTTTCTAAATCTCAATTCGATTTGAATCGAATCAATCAAACACCCACCCTTAAATCTACTGATTTTGTAATATATATATATATATATATTAGGAAATATGTATCTCAAATAAAGTGGATATTTGGATTCTCAGAGAATTTAAAACTCATTAAATTAAACTGAAATTATTGTAGTGGATCAAATTTTTAAGTGATTAGATGTTTAATATTTATTTACAAGTTTGATTTGTAAGTGATTTTTGAATAAAAACACTATAACAATTGTATTTTTTAGAGTTATAAGCACAACGAGACATAACGTAATAATAAATATAGATTATTCTAGATAATAAATATAAGATCGATTATCCATTCTCAATGTTAAAAAAAAATTAAAAAATAAATTTTGATAAAAAATAATTTGGAAAAATAATAAATTTTGGAATAATTGAATCCAAACACCATAAAGATGTAATATTTCAATATAAATAGCAACCAAACAGAAAAGTGAATTTCATAATTAAAGTTAAATAAGCTTTCTTAAAAAGTCTAAAAAAAATTAGCTAGAACAGTTACACAAATATATATTTTTTAAATGTTATATACATTATTCATATCTATTATGAATGTCAATATATCAAACTGATAAATATTAAAATTTAATATGAATAAAAAGAACTTAAATAAATCTCAATAAATTAAAAATCCAACCATCTCCATTTTCATCTTAATTTTAATTTTTAACATTAGACCAAAGCCACATTTCCTAACATTTAAATATTTGAAAAACTCAGGAAAAAAAATACCTATATAAACTTGTCTCAATAGTAAAATCAAACACATCATGACTTTATTTTGCCATTATGCTATTAGTAATAGTAAAGGGGACGCAATTATTCTCTTTCAAGAAGCTATATCTCTCAATTTCAACCAATTCTACTGGAATTCGAATATGATAAATTTTAAAGATTCCTTTACAGGAAAACACTTACGTATTTGAATATATTGATTTAGATATAAAATTTTAATTTTAAATTTTATATTTAAAATTTATGATTTAAAATTTATAAATTTATAAATTTTTGTTTTAGAGAATGCAAGAAATTTAAAATTTTAGATTTTAAATTTAATTAGGTTAAAGATAAAGATAATAAATTTGAAATAATTAAATAAAAAAATAATATTTTAAATATTAAATTTTTGAAGGGTTAAATTTCACTAAGTATTTGAATCAAATCCAAACCTACTTAATTTTAATGAAATCCAAACCTACTTAATTTTAATGATTTAAACAAAAAATTAAACTCAAATTCAAATTTAAATTCAAAGTCCAAATTCTTATCATTTAAACACAAAGATAATTTTATTGGTAGTTATTGAAGTAATGATTAATGCACATTGCGGTCCTTAATCTTCAAAATGTAACATGAAAATCATCATACTTTCAACTTATTTTTATTGGCAGTCCTTAACTGTCCAAAATTATTATTATTTCTATTTTAACCTCCCAAAGTTCTTTTTTTTTTCCAAAGAAATCCAAAAACCCCCTTATTTTTATAATTTGACTCTGATACCATTCAAGGTGAGCTTGCTCTCTCTCTAATCAGTTTGTTAAGATGTGAAATTACAAAGAGCTACTTCTAAATATTTTCAAAGTTTTTTTTTTTTCTAATTTCTTTCAGCTTTTTATACTTGTTGTAATAGTGAGAGTTGGCAACAAAACCCAAATGGCCTTTGTTTCCAAGGAAAAAATCATCAAATTCACTATATCTAAGAGTCAGCTCTTCCAAATTCTTAAACAGTTTGTCTATAAAATTATTTAGAGAGTCTAAACGATCTATAATAAAATTTAATAATCCTATTACTAGATCCTTACCTACACTGTGATTTAAGTGATGACAATCGAGATAAGAGTAACTCGAAGAATTACTGGTTATCAAATAACCATGCAAAAGTACCAAACCTTTCTAGATAATAAAAATTATTAAATTCAAGTTCTTGGTCTAGAAAATTTTTAAGTTCAAGGTATTCTCTTTTAGGCCTCTCAAATTTTTCAATCCTTCCTATAATAATAGGTAATTTTCTTATTCTTTGTTCATATAAAGCATCTTATAGTCTAAGGCTGACACTCAACTCTTTCCTCCTAACTTGAATTAAAGCTGGACCTCTAAACCAATTTTTATTAGCAGATCGGTTGGAAGACATAAACGTTTAAACATAATCTTAAAACATTTATAATATATATATACTTTTATAGACCGGGTCAACTAAGCTTCCGCAACAACTTCATCCCTCCTTCCAAGCTCATCACCAGCAATACCTTCAGAGAGGTATAGAGGATATGACTCACTGCCCTTCCTTGGTTAGGTCTTACTGCAAAACTGTCCTTCCTTAATTAGGTCTTACTGCAACACTCCTGGATCGTTTTGAAGGATAAAAGGTATATAAAAGCAAAATTATCACACAGATAAAGACTTGAAAAATATTATTTTTATAGAAACTTTGTATTTTATTTCGCTCCCCTTCTTCAATAAGCTGAAGAGGTATATATAGACTTTTTACAAACGAAGTTGGTGTCTGCATTACTATTTGCCAGTTCAAAAGAAAAATAATTAATAAAGTACAATAATTAAGATGAGTAGTTGGAATACTATGCCAGCTTTATAAAACTACAAAAATAAATGGACAGCTGGTGCCTCTGGTACTGTTTTCCAGCTGTATTCAACACAATAATTAAATAAAGATAAGGACTACTTTAATTTTACAACTAAGGAGTCAGTCCTTATTTAGAGATAATTTATTTTCATCAGGACCATAAATTTTAAAGCTACTTTGGCTGATAGTGCATTAATATCTGCAGCTACTTCTGAAAAGCAATTCCTCATTTATCACACTGAGGTTGACGTCATAGATGACATTTTTTTTCACTCCATCTGGGAGTTGTTGACTGAGGCATCCATACTTTCTTTTAATTCTGCATAATTCCTAGCCATCTCTTCTGTATAATTCCTAAAAATCTCTTCTGCAATACGTTGCTCTCTGAACTCAGTAATTTTCTTCCAGACCTTCATGATTTTAGGTTAGAAAGCCAGACTTAGATCTAAAACTACTAGTCTTAGAAATAATTTTTGTGCTTCTTCTCATCCCTTAATCATGGACAATACTTTTGTAATGGGAGTATATTGGGACAAGATAGTAACAAATACTTTATCATCTCCAAAAAGGATATAATTACTTGCATAGATTGCCTTCTCCAGGCTAGCTTTGAAATTTTCAATTCTCACAGCTTGGGTAATAATCTTGTTTTCTTTATACATGGTAAAATAAAAATTTAAGTTCTGATTATTAACCTTTTATGGGTCAATAAATTTCTTAGCCATAACAGGACGAAGATCCCAAATTTGATAAGGATAACGGACAGTTCCATCCTCATCACAATCCATAATTGTGCTAATAATATAACTGGTAATTATTATTGAGTCTGAACTTAAGAATTTTAAGGATTCCTACACAATATTTGAAAGTAATTTACACGGATCATTATCGTTTCTATTGATCTTGATAATTTCTGTCAGTCCTGTATCTGTGTAGCGGAGACTATCTTTCCTCATTTCTGAGGAAATTCTCAGATTTAGACATTCATATCCTTGCCAATAGATGTATGGGTGTAACATAGAACACTCTTTGAGAAAATAATCTATCGAGTTCACTTTCTTAATCTTTCTGGTATAGGCCACTTCTGGCAGAATGTATAAACTCATTTCATCAAGAAGTCTATCCCTTTCCATTACTAACTGAAGCAAATCTTCTTCATCCTTTTTGCGGATTTCAAGTTGTTTTTCTAAATATGAAATATATGAAACAACTTCATCTATAAAGTTTTGTAGTTGCTTCAAGTTTCTTTTGACTAATCCTCTATGCAATCCAAAACACAATATAGATTCGTCTTTTGAAATATCATAATCGCACTTTATAAAGTACCAGGCATTTTCATCCTTGTAGATGTTTGAAACCTCAGGGCTATCTACCCTCATGATCTTCATGAATTCTTCATGAATGTCATCAAATTCATTTTCAAATTCTTTCATCGTGATTTCCTTAGGAGATTGTTGGATTTCCTATTTTTTGAATTCAGTTGTTCCAAAAATAATATCCTAATTTAATTCATCATAATCAGGATTTTCATCCTCAAAGCTTTTATCAACTTTGTCCTCTTCATGAGTTTGGTTTGGAATCTGTGAAGTTTCACTTGCCTTTCCCCTAGCCTCTTGTTTGTGATCTAACATATCACTAGAGTTTCTACAACTCTCCTCCTATAAAGGAGTTTGATTTGGAACTTTTAAATGTTCACTGGCATGTTCACTAGCCTGATGATTTGGAATCGATAAAGATTCAGTGGCACTTTCAGAAGCCTCTTGGTTTAGAATTCTAGATTCCTTGGCACTTCCACTGACCTTTTGGTTTGAAACCACTGAAGGTTCACCGACACTTTCATTAGCCTTCTTTGAGCCATCATGGCTACTCTCTTGTGAAGGAGTTGGGAATTGTGGCCTTCCTATAGCGGCCAATTCACCTTCATTCTTTTGATGAAGTACTTCTCTGAATCTATTTACCTATTTAGGAGTAAGGCCAAGTTTTTTGGCTGCTTTTTCGTAAAAATCTTCAGGGACTCGCGCTTTTGGAGCTAGAGGATTTTTTATTCATTTGAATCAAGGATTTTTCCTTTGGCTTTTCATTAGCTTTTTTTGGACTAACCAGTTCTTTCGAACTCGCTGGCTTCTTCTTAGGACACTCTGTAGAGATATGTCATTGAGATTTTCATATCCAGCACATAACATCTTTCGATGCTACAACTTTTCTTTTCATTCTTGAAGAACCAGAGCCATCTCTCTTGGAGTCTTTACTCCCTTTCTCGACTTTCTTTATGCACTATTTTCGAGTGTGACCCTCCTTTTTACAGATCCAACATAGCTTGTTTTTGCAGTAGGGTCCATCTGCAAAATTAGACAATTCACGAGAAAGAGAATCAGCTATTACATTTTTATCAGAAGGAATATATTCAATATCAAACCTGTAATAGCTAAACCATTCTTGCAATCTTAAAAGTCTAGTTTGTCTAGCCTCTT
>CANXYC011739586.1:0-13156 GCA_948193065.1 Aleurites moluccanus
TTCCTTAGAGACCATCTCTAAGTACTATCCACTTTGGCCAAAGATTTCCAGTAATGTTCTCATACAAGAGGCCTTAGGTAAAACCCTCCTTCTAACAGGAGTTATGATATCCTTTATTGACTACTTAAATATCTACGAGTGCGTCAAACTATACTTAATGCCCACCCTTTAAGTAGACCCTTTGGGAGAGCTAGGTATGGAATTAAAGTGTAGCATCTTCACTCTAGTTCACTCTTAAGCATCTCAAGTCTAAGGACATTTGAACATTTCTATGTAGAGATATGTCATTAACATTGTTTAGATTTCCATATGACTATCTCTTGCGATCACTCCGATGTATTTACTAATCCTAGTAAGCATCCACATGCTATACTCAAACATCCCAATGTCAGCATCTTTATGAGATCAAATGATTTGATCAAATCAAATAGTATACGCATATGCTACTCTTTCCGAATCAATAATGTCCATTCTCATTGATTCTATGACTAGGGAAATTTAGGTTAAAACATGATTGCACATGATAAGCATCTCACTATTATGATCTCATCATGAATGCCTCCATGCTATGTTTATACCATGGACTTTATTAAATAGTTATATAATATTACTCTAAACAATAATAAGTACTGATTAATAAATAATGCCTTTTTATTAATATATTTCTAAAAATATCATTACAATGCTTGTCTTTAGAGCACCTATACTAACAGTAACACATGCATTATCTATAAACCATAATATAATATTCATTTTAATTAGTTATCATCCATTCTGTTATTCTGTTATTTATTTTGTAGTTTACTGCAAATGGCTGTAATCATCACAATATTATATCACAATATCATCACATAACTCAAAATATCATCATCAGTATATACATATGTTCATCTCCTAGCTAACCCATACATACCCCATGGAGCAGCTAGAGAATGAACACCAAAAATAATAATACAGTAATCCAGAAATATACATTAAATATTGTGGCAGAAATCCTTGGAGGATGGACAATAAAATTCTACACTCTACTCCTCTCCTGAAATGGGTAAACAATGAAATGGTGAGTATAGATAATACTCAGTGAATTTACATGCATCATCAATGAAATATAGGCTCAAGTACTGTTATACTAATGATAAGGAATAATGGTACAGTAACAATCATGTAAGTTATAGAATATGTATCAGAAATCAATAGGAATAACAATGGTCATAGTAAGTTATGGAAATCATATGGAAAGACAGACAGAGGGCCATGAAACACGTAGACTATGTGTAGTCACACAGTCGATCACATATCACATAGGCATAAGACTGATCAGGTCCTATGGCCAAGACCAATAACCCTTCCTAGCTAGGGCATCAATATCAATGTGCACATTGCCAACAGTATGTACCCACTACCCTGTCGGTGAGGCAGCTCTTTCAAACCATATTTAGGTCAATAGAAATGGATAACATGTCAATAGACACCATTATGCAATAATGGTATCATCACTGTCAATATAATCAATATCTTTCAATTCAATTGGTATTTGAATAAAAGTCATAGCAATAAACAATATTCAAGCAAGGATAAAGGTTATGGTAATCAACAAAGGTATGGAACAAAAGTTGGTTCGGTGATGAAAATTGATAGGCCAATTGGCATGCCAATGTCGCTGATGACAATGACATTCAAATGGTACGCCTATGGAATACAAACCAATAGTCCAATGGCAAATGAACTATGCATTTCATCGAACATGTGGTGGGCATACAATAGCAAGTCAATAGGTTAGGTTAGGTTACAAATTTGACTTACGCAATTCAATCAACACAAAGCTACATTGGCAAACAAAATATAGGCATCAAGAAACACAATTAAACAACATCAAATTAGGATCAAATGACAAGGGAAAATCAAGCAAAACCAAGCAATTTTCAAAGGTAATGAATAGTGCAAGGGCTTCGGCCAACAATGGGATTTTTGGGCAAGGTTCCAATCATCAATTCAATGATATAGACATGTAATTTGATGCAATGTAAACTCGTCTAATACTTTAAATCATCTTTGCACAAGCCAATTTCACCAATTTTCCCAAATGTGCCAATTAGGTCACTTTGTAATATACCTTTGTCAAATCTCCAATTCTACATCGATTAATCCATCAATTAGTTATCCATTCACATCCAGTTAACTAATTCTAACATCAATTAACAAAACCTAACTCTAATTCATCAAGTCATGTGTTACAACTTCAATTTAGCCAACCAAATTAGGGATTTCAATCAATTTGTATCAATTGAAGCAAATTAACACTAATCCCATCTAATTAAACCTAATTAACATCTAAATAAACCATTAAACCAAACAAATAAACTCTTTGCCTTAAGGTGGCAAAGTGGTCGAATTCTTCAAGTTGTTCCTCCTTGAAATCCTTAGCTCCTTTATACAAATTAAGGATGGAAATGAGTTAAGCTAGATGAAAACTAAAATTTTCCATCAATTTTCTGAGGATTTGGTGAAGAAATGGAAGAAGAAAGCATGGAAGGTGGTTCGGCCTAGACTAAGGAAGAAGAAGAAGATGGTAGAAATGGCTAAGTAAGAAAATAAATAGAAAATCTAATTTGGCTAATTACAACTAACTCCCCGAACTTCCGTCCATTACACTTTGGTCCAAAATCTTCTGTAATTTATTTTGTCAATTCTGTTAATATTTAGATATCAGAGTGGGGAGTCAGTAGGCTTATTTTAATTTATACTTATTTATAAAAATAGTTCTAGAGTTATTCTATAACCCCGACCAACCACTTTCCACTATTTACCTTTAACTTCCATAAAATTACCATTTTGCTATTAGTTATTTTTTCAGTGTTCCTAAATGATTTTCACTTATTTCTTTTTACCAAAATTACACATAAATTATAGTGATCTTTTACCCCTAGATCAACTTCAGAAATTCTTCTGTTAACCGGACTGCTAATTTCTCGGCAGTCGACATTGCCGCTTTCCAAAAAAGTATCAAGTTCGCTTTCTAACTGTATCTCTAAAATTATTTCCCACTATTTCAAGACTAATGGACCACATACTAAGAATTAATTCATGCATGATAGTTATAACTTTCTAGGGCATTATATTCTATCCCCTACAAATAAATTAGTCCTCGAATTTAAATAAAACATACCTCACTGCTGGAACAGGAATGGATATCTGCTCCTCATCTCCTGCTCGCTCTCCCAAGTGCACTCCTCTATGGACTGATTCCTCCAAAGCACTTTGACCATCGGGATCTCCTTATTCCGAAACTGCCTGACCTGTCTATCAATAATCTCCACAGGTAGCTCCTCATAAGACAAATCATCACTGAGAACCATATCCTATACCTCCAAAATGTGCGATGGGTCAGACACATACTTCCGCAGCATTGATATATGGAATACTGGTTGTACATGGCTCATACTGGGTGGAAGAGCCAATATATAGGCCACGCTACCAATCTTCTCAAGAATCTCAAATGGGCCTATAAACCTTGGTGATAGCTTACCCTTCTTCCCAAATCTCATAACTCCCCTCATCGGTAAGACTTTAAGGAAGACATGATCACCCACTACAAAATTTACATCCTTCCTCTTCTGATCAGCATAACTCTTCTGCCTACTGAAGGCAGTCCTCATCTGATCTCTGATCATAAGAACCTTTTCCATAGTTTCTCTGATCAACTTTGGCCCCTCTAGCTGCTTCTCTCCCGGCTCCACCCAACACACTGGAGATCTGCACTTCCTACCATATAGTGCTTCAAATGGAGCCATACCAATAGAAGAGTGAAAACTGTTGTTGTAGGAAAACTCTATCAGTGGCAGATAATAATCCCAGTTACCCTTGAAATCTAGAACACACAATCTGAGCATATCCTCCAATGTCTGGATCGTCCTCTCTGACTGCCCATCAGTCTGGGGATGGAAAGCAGTACTAAACCGTAACTGGGTACCCATAGCCTCCTGAAACTTCTACCAAAACCGAGATGTGAACTGTGTACCCCTATATGATATAAACACCAAAGGATCTCTATGAAGCCACACAATCTTATTCACATACAACTGTGTGTACTGAGTTGTCGTATAGCTGGTCTTAACATCCAAAAAATGAGTAGACTTCATCAATAGATCAACAATCACCCATATAGAATCATATCCCCTCAAAGTCCTCGGTAGACCAACTATAAAATCTATGGTAACCTGCTCCCATTTCCACTCTGGCAATTGTATCTCCTGAAGTAGCCCTGATGGCTTTTGATGCTCAAACTTAACTTGCTGACAGGCTAAGCATTTTGACACAAATTGAGCTACATCTCTCTTCATCCCTGACCACCAATAAATATCTCTCAGATCATGGTACATCTTGGAAATCCCTGGATGTACATTGTATGTTGAGTAGTGAGCCTCTCTCATAATCTGATCCCGTAGCCCATCAAAATCTAATACATAAATATGTTTCCCACATCTCAATATCCCATCCTCCACTATGAACTCTGTCATCCATCCACTCTGTACCTCTCCCTTGAGCTTTAGTAGATAAGGATCCCTATCCTGAGCCACATTAATATCATCAATCAACAGTGACTTCGCCCGAAATTGGGCTATCAGAGCCTAGTTCTGATCCTGAGATTCCAACTCTAACTCTACTCCCAACTCTGCTAACTCCCTCATCTGTCTGATCAATGGCCTCCTGCTAATCACAATATGAGCAAGACTACCCATCGATTTCCTGCTCAAAGCATCTGCCACTACATTGGCCTTCCCCGGGTGGTAAAGAATCTCGCAGTCATAATCCTTTAGAAGCTCTACCCATCTGTGCTGCCTAAGATTCAGATCCTTCTGCTGAATTATATACTGTAGAATCTTATGATCAGTATATATCTCACATTTTGATCCATACAAGTAATGTCTCTAAATCTTCAAGGCAAAAATCACAGCTGCCATCTATAAATCATGAGTCAGATAACTGGCTTTATGCTTCGTTAACTGACGAGAAGCATAAGCAATTACCCTACCCATTTGCATCAGTACTCATCCCAGACCAACCCGTAAAGCATCACAATATACTGTGAATTTCTCCCCCTCAACTGATAATGCCAACACTGGAGTACTGGTAAGACAATGCATCAAAGTCTGGAAGCTGCGGTCACACTCATTTGTCCATACATACCGCTCCTGTTTCCTCATCTGTCTAGTCAAAGGAGCTGCAATCCGAGAGAAATCCTTCACAAACCTCCGATAATATCTAGCCATACCTAGAAAACTGGGCACCTCTGAAACACTGATAAGTTATGGCCAATTAGCAACCGCTTCGATCTTCTGAGGATCCACTTTAATTCCCTCCCAGCATATTACATGCCCAAGAAAATACACTTCGGTTAACCAGAACTGGCACTTAGATAATTTAGCATACAACCAATGCTCCCGAAGTGTCTGCAAAACAATCCTCAGATGCTTCATGTGCTCCTCCTCACTCTTGGAATAAATAAGTATGTCATCAATGAATACGATGACAAACTTATCCAAATATGACCTGAACACCCTGTTCATCAAATCCATGAAAGTCGTCGGTGCATTGGTCAACCCGAATGGCAATACCAAAAACTCATAATGACCATAGCGAATTTTGAAAGCAGTCTTGGGTATATCACCACTCCGGATGTTTAATTGATGATACCCAGACCTTAGATCAATCTTAGAAAAATGGTTGGCTCCTTGCAGCTGATCAAACAAGTCATCTATCCGAGGCAATGGATACTTGTTCTTCACTGTGACTTTGTTCAGCTGCCTGTAGTCTATACACATCCTCAAAGACCCATCTTTCTTTCTCACAAACAATACCGGTGCACCCCAAAAAGAACTACTCGGTCTGATAAATCCTGTATCCAATGGATCCTGTAACTATGTCTTCAATTCCTTCAGTTTAGCTGGAGCCATTCTGTATGGTGGAATAGATATAGACTGCATACAGCTCTATCTCAAACTCAATCTCCCTGTTAGGGGACAATCCTGACAACTCATCAGGAAATACGTCAGGAAACTCCTAAACAACCGGTATCTGATCCAACTGTACAGTAGACTTTTGTACATCCACTACATGTGCCAAGTACGATGAACAGTCTTTCCCAATCATCCTCCTAGCCTGGATAGCTGAAATCAGGTTAACCTAGAGCTCCCGAATCTCACCTTGAAACTCAAACTCTAGCTGCCCCTCAGGCTGGAATCTAACTCTCTTCCGATAACAGTCTATAACTACCCGATGACTCGTCAACCAATCCATACCCAAGATAACGTCTAGCTCTAACACAGGTAACTTAATCAACTCAGCATGCAAGATATTATCATCAATCTCAATAATGCAATTAGGGTAGTAATAATCAACATCCACGATATCACCCATAGGGGTGATGCTTAAGCTACTAGTACCACGAAGAACCCCTTTATCTATATGGCATGGCAAGCAATTCAATATCAAGCTCAAATATAGCTTAACAATTCTATAAAAATTTGGGCAGAATCTCCTCTATAAAAGGATTATGCCCAACTGTAAAACATGCAAATAAGCACTTCTAATATACTTTATCATCAACACTCATATCTCTATCATCAATGATCCATCTTGATCTCCAACAATAACTCAATATATACATATATCTGTATATCATACTGTATCCATCCATAACATCATTATATATACAAAACCATATAAATGCAATCACATACATAAACATGCCACTCCTTATATTACAGTACCATGGAACCTCTATACTATACAAATATTTACATATACTTTTGGGACTCAAATTTTAAATGTTTCAAATATTACAATTCCAAGGCGAGGATAGAAGATGCCAATGGAATTCGAGCCTTACTACAGACCTGAAAATCATAAACCACTAAGGGAGTGAGTACAAAAATACTCAGTGAATCCATATGTATAAAAATGCAGTAGATGTTCATAATACCATGGTTGCTCATATATGGCCTGTAGAATCAATATAAGATAACAAATAAATGATGAAACAAGTATCTGTATAAGTATCCATATAAATATTCACATAAGAATCCATGTGAGTATCCAGATACATATCCATATAAGTATCCAGATACATATCCATATCAGTATCCAGTGTACAAGTCAACACACATATGATATAACAGGATTGGGTCCAATGAAAAGTACAATTGTACTAATATAGCACAATCATGCTTAATTCTGTAACTCCAGTACTATTTGTGCTTAATCCACTGTACGTAAGAGTGATCGGCCCTTATGGCTAGAGAACACCTTCCCCCTCTAGCAAGGGTCTATAAATACCAATGTGCACATGGTTGATGGAATTACCCACTACACCATTGAGGTAGCCCTATTATAATACCATTAAGTCTATAATGCATAGGAAAAGACTAAACTACCCCTAGTTCAATTGAAATCCTACACTGATCAGCTTTGCCCGGGATTATTTTCTACCGGATTTAATTCTCCAACAATTATTCATTTAAACATAATATCATCATTTCCATGTCCTAATATTCTTTTCTACCTTTAAATATAGTGTTAATTTCCATAAAACTTGAAGGGGTGTGAAATGACCATTTTGCCCCCAGTTCACCAAAAACTCAAATTTATCCGATTTCTTCCTAACAGCTTTTAAACCTCTTCTATGCATACAATCACTTCATATAACATGCACACATGTCAATTTCATGCATAAGCATGCAATATCATACAACAATCAATTCAAGAAAAATTTCCCTTAGTTGCCCCTTTATGGTTCAGGTTCTAGGTTCTAGGTGAGGTGTTACATTCTACGCCCCTACAAATAAATTATTCCCCGAATTTACTTTAAGGTTATAGGGTTAAATAAAAACCTGAATCAATGAAATAGGTGAGGGTATTTGTGCCTCATCTCAGCCTCACTCTCCCAGGTACATTCCTCTAAACTTCTGCTACGCCACAGTACTTTGACCATAGAAATGCTCTTATTTCGAAGCTGTCTGATTTGATGATCCACAATATATACTGGGACTTCCTCAAAAGATAATGCCTAATCAATTTCAATTTCCTGAGGTTGCAGCACATGGGACCGATCTGGGACATACTTCCGTAGCATGGAAATGTGAAACACTGGATGTATATGCCCTATATTCGGTGGAAGAGCTAGTCTGTATGAAACATTGCCAATCCGATCCAATATCTCGAAGGGTCCAATATACCTAGGTGTCAACTTGCCTTTCTTCCCAAATCTCATCACTCCTTTCATAGGAGAGATTTTAAAAAACACATGGTCGCCTACTGTAAACTGCACATCTTTTCTCTTTGGATCTGCATAGCTCTTCTGCCTGCTGAAAGCAGTCTTTATTCTCTCTTGTATGATAGGGACTTTCTCCATTATTTCTCATATCAAATCTGGCCCCTCTAACTGCTTCTCACCCAGTTCCACCGAGCATATAGGTGATCTGCATTTCCTGCCATAGAGAGCCTCATATGGTGTCATTCCAATGGTTGAATGGTAGCTATTGTTGTAGGCAAACTCTATCAATGGTAGAAAATGATCCCAACTACCTTTTAAATCTAGCACACACAATCTCAACATGTCCTCCAATGTCTGTATAGTCCTCTCAGACTGTCCATCTGTCTGAGGATGAAATGTTATGTTGAAATGCAATGTAGTACCCAATGCCTCTTGGAATTTCTGCCAAAACCTGAAGGTGAACTGAGTACCTCTATCAGATATGATCACTGATGGTACACCATGCAATCATATAATTTTATCCACATAGAATTGGGCATACTGTGCAGCTGTATATGTTGTCTTTACCTCTAAGAAGCGAGCCGACTTTGTCAATCTATCCACAATCACCCATACTGAGTCATACACTTTCTGTGTTTTAGGCAAACCCACTACAAAATCCATTGTTACCTGTTCCCATTTCCACTCTGGTAGCTGGATCTCTTGAAGCAAACATGAAGGTTTCTGATGCTCAAATTTCACCTGCTGATAGGCTAAGCACTTGGAAACAAACTTCGCTACATCACCCTTCATGTTTGGCCACCAGTAAAGTTCCTTCAAGTCATGATACATCTTTGTTACCCCTGGATGCACTATGTAAGGAGAGTAATGAATTTCTTTCATGATTTGCTCTTTGAACCCTCTAACATCAGGAACACACAGTCGACCCCTACATTTTAACACATCTCCCTCAACAGCAAAATCAGGAGCTTTACCATTTTGAACCAAATCTCTGATCCTAACATACTGTGGATCTTCATTCTGGGAACTCTTTATCTCATTTATTAATAAGGATTTCATCTGGAACTGTGCTATCAACACTGTATTCTGCCCCTGTGATTCCAAGTCCAAGGTCAAACCTTTAGCCATTAACTCTCTCAATTCTTGTACCAAAGGTCTTTCTGAAGTAGTCACATATGATAAGCTTCCCATTGACTTTCTACTAAGGGCATTCGTTACCACATTTGCTTTCCCAGGGTGATACAGAATCTGACAGTCACAGTTTTTTAATAATTCAACCCATCGCCTTTGCCTCAAATTCAGTTCTTTTTGCTGCAAGATGTACTGTAAGCTTTTATGATCAGTGTAAATTTCACATCTCACCCCATACAGATAATGCCTCCATATTTTTAAAGCAAAGATCACTACTGCCATTTCTAAATCATGGGTAGTTCACCTCATGTTTGTTCAATTGGCAGGAAGCATAAGCAATCACTTTCCTATCCTGCATCAAAACACAACCCAAACCAATCCTCGAAGCATCACAGTATATAGCAAAACTTCCTACCTCGGTAGGAAGAGTCAACACTGGTGCAGTGGTCAAACAAGTCTTAAGAGTCTGAAAACTCTTTTCACATTCATCATTCCATTGAAATTTCACCTGTTTCCTGATCAAGTCATTGGTGCAATAATTCTGGAAAAGTCTTTAACAAACCGGCGATAAAATCCTGTCATACCTAGGAAACTTCTGATCTCAGTAACAGTAGTGGGACATGGCCAATTTGCAACTGCTTCAACTTTCTGTGGATCCACCTTTATCCCATCTCTGCTAACAACATGTCCCAGAAATATCACCTCTGTCAACCAGAACTCACATTTAGAAAATTTTGCATACAACTGATTATCTCGCAATAACTATAATGTGATTCTAAGATGTTCTTCATGTTCCTCTCTGCTCCTGAAATACACTAAAATGTCATCAATGAAGACAATGATGAATTTATCCAGAAATGGTCTGAATACCCTATTCATCATATCCATGAATGCTGCTGAAGCATTTGCCAACCCAAATGGTAGCACAAAAAACTCATAGTGCCCATATCATGTTCTGAAAGTAGTCTTTGCAATGTGTTCACCTTTTATCCGCAACTGATGGTACCCTAACCTCAGATCTATCTTGGAGAAGAAACAGACTCCTTGTAATTGATCAAACAAGTCATTAATTCTGGGCAAAGGATATTTATTCTTCACTGTTACCTTGTTCAATTGTCTGTAATCGATACACATCCTCAATGACCCATCTTTTTCTTTACAAACAAGACTGGTGCTCCCCAAGGTGAACTGCTAGGTCAAATAAAATTCTTGTCACACAATTCCTACAACTGCTTTTTCAATTCTTTTAGCTCTGGTAGTGCCATCCGGTATGGTGGAATGGAGATAGGATCAGTATCAGAATATACCTCAATCTCAAATTCAATCTCCCTCTCTGGTGGCAATCCTGGAAGATCATCTGGAAATACATCTGGAAATTCTTTCACCATAGGAATATGTTCTAACTATCTGGATACCCCTATAAGGTCAATCACTGTTGCCAAATAAGCAATACATCCCTTCCTCATTAGCCTCTCTGCCTGTACTATAGATATTAACCCTGATATGTGTCTGTTTGTCTCCCCCTGAAACATAAACTTTTCCTATCCATCGGGTCGAAACTTTATTCTTTTCAATGCATAATCAATGGCAGCTTTATGATCAGTCAACCAATCCATACCCAGGATAACATCAAATTCCAATACAGGTAACTCAATCAATTCAGCAGATAAAGATCTATCACAGATTATCATATCACAAACATCATACTTATGCTCTACAATAACCTTATCTCCCATTGATGTGGCTATTTCTAAGGGCACATGTAAAGGTTTTCTACCCAACCCCAATTTCACAGCAAAAACAGGTGACACAAAGGAATGGGTTGCACCCGAATCAAATAATACATAAGCCACTATATTATGTATAGAAATCATACCTACTATAGTCTCATGTGATTTTTGGGCTTGTAGCTGGGTCACTGTAAAGACTCACCCTTGGCCTCTACCAGCTGCTGACTGTCCCACTGTTGGACTCTGTCCTGCTGGTCTGCCTCTACCTATACTCCCCCTACCCATCTGCACTGATGTTTGGGATGATCCTGCCTCTGAAGGCTATGAAGCTCTAAGTAAAGGGCAATCTCTGTAAAAGTGCCCAAACTGTCCACATTTAAGACATGCCACTAATCTAATGCGACATGTCCCAGAATGTCTCCTCCCACAAAAAGTACAAGTAGGCATTGATGCTAATGTCATTTGGACTGGTCTAACAGGACATCTAAAATAGCTAGAAATAGGAGGCCTCATACTAACACCTCTACCCAAATCCTGCCTCTGACTGGGAGGTGGCAATAACTGCACTGGCCTGAGAGGAGGTCTTGGAGTAAAAGTCTGGGATGTCCCCTCCCCTGGTCTCCGGTACTCTCCTCCTCTTCCCTTTTTCTTTTGTTCTCTATTAGACATTTCTTCCTTGTATTTGTCTTCCATCTGTGCTGCTTTATCAATAGCCCGACTTAGAGAAGTGAATTCCATAACCAACAGGATGTTATGCAGAGTTGCATGCAATCCTCTCCTGAATCGTCTAATCAAATCATCTTCAGTAGGAGCAATCTTTATGGCATATTTACTCAGCCTTTTAAACTCTCTGGCATACTCTAACACAGATAAGTTCCCCTGTCTCAGCTGTTCAAATTTCACAATGTTGCTCTCCCGTAAACCCTCTGTAAGAAATTCACCTATCATCCTCTATTTGAATTCTGCCCATGTCATAAGATTGTCACTGTGAATGTTAGCATCAATATGCTCCATGCACCAGGTAGCAGCATCTACCTCCAGCAATAATCCTACCATCTCTATAGTTATAGCATCAAAACAAGGCAAAGTACGAACCATCATGTCAACTCTATCAATGAAGTCACTAGGGTCAGTACCATACTCCCCTGAAAAAGTAGGCAGTCGTAGCCTCATAAACTCCCCAACAGATACACCACCCTCTAGAATAACCCTCCGTACTCTATCCCCCTGTACCACTACTGGCTCCCTCTAAGCTATTGGTGGTATCACAGGCTGTACCACTAGCTGTACTGGAGGTGGAGGTGGTTGTTGTACCCCTGCAGGATGTGCTGCAAATGAGTTCAGATGGTCTGTAATATTTCTTATCTCATTTCCTACATCTCTTATCTCCAGGGTGCATCATCCATCTGATCAGACTCAGTACGTCTCCATAACCAAGGTGGCTCAGACTGAGTTCTCCATATAGCAGATGTGTTTGAAGAAACCTCTGTTTCCTCCCTAGATCTATGATATTCATCCCCCTCAATAGGCCTAGCTTGTCTATTTTCCCGCTCTGACATCTTAGCACACTGTACAAATCAACATCTAAAAGAATGTTTAGATCATAGGTACACAGAATTTCAAGCAATGAAGAAGACTTGTCAATTTAATGATATATGAATATCCTAGATTCCATGGTACTTCTACTGCTACTAATATGCAAACACTATAGGTTATATAAACCTTTAGCTCTGATACCACCTTTGTCACAATCCAACCTGGGAGCCACGATGGTCTTAGGATATGGGTGATGCTTCAGCTACCAGTACCTGTAAGGCCTCGCTTGAGCGCCGCTCCGTCAGGGTCCGCCCTCTTCTCTAAGGAAAAGAGAGAGCATTGGGGCATCGGAGTGCTCATATATGGGCAATTTCTCACGAAGGAGACGAGCTTAGCGCCTTTTATTTGAAAACGATTTTGATTTTTGAAGTCGCCACCTTAAGTTATTTTTGTTGGGAAAATTTAAGGTAAAAACCCATTTTGACTC
>CANXYC011739901.1:0-14624 GCA_948193065.1 Aleurites moluccanus
TTCTTAGGCATAGTCCAATTTTAGAGGAGGTGCTGTTGAATTTTCTTCAGCATTTTCATAATTAATTGGGTTATATTTGATTGTTGCATATCATTTAGGTTGTCATTTGGGTTCTACGCGGTACTGGTCGCTTATGCATCACCCGTACCCTAGGACCGTCACGACTTCTGAGATAGGTCGTGACATAACTATAGAATCTTGGTTGGTAATTTACTTTATCTCACCCATACAAGGCCTCATATAATGTTTGCTGCAAGTTTACTATTAAGATTCATGAATGATCCAAGCCATATTCATATGGGAGCAACTAAAAGGGTGTTGAGATATATTCAAGGCATATTGGATCATGGAATCAAATATGACACAAGAGCTGAAGCAAAGTTAGCTGGTTTTTGTGATAGTGATTGGGCCAGTGGTGTAGATGACATGAATAGCACTTTTGGATATGTATTCCCATTGGGATCTTTAGTGTTTTCTCATGGTGTTAAAAAAAGCAACAATCTATTACACAATCCTCTGCAGAAGATGAATATGTTTCAGCTGGTTAAAATACTCAACAAGCCATTTGGCTAAAAAGAATTCTTGAAGATGTTGGTGAAAAATAAGAAGAAGCTGTGATTATCCATTATGATAACAAATCTATTATT
This sequence comes from Aleurites moluccanus, assembly GCA_948193065.1. Classification (NCBI taxonomy): domain Eukaryota; kingdom Viridiplantae; phylum Streptophyta; class Magnoliopsida; order Malpighiales; family Euphorbiaceae; genus Aleurites; species Aleurites moluccanus. The sequence goes on from CANXYC011739901.1 coordinate 648, forward strand.
GCTATGGCGAAAAATCTAAACTTTCATGGAAGGACAAAGCATACAACCATAAAGTATTATTTTATAAGAGAAGCAATTGAAGCAAATGAGGTGCAGTTGAAGTATTGCAAATCTGGTGATCAATTTGCAGATATTTTTACCAAATCTTTGCCAAGCGACAAGTTCTAGCAGCTTAAAGAAGTTCTTGGAGTTGGAGCACAACACATTAAGGGGAGAATGTTGGAAATTAATGTGTTTTTCATGACTAGTCTTGTTCATGCATCATAATTATTAGAGTTCAATGTATGTGCTAGTACTGAATTAAACATGCATTATTAATTATCTTAATAGTTGTGAGTTCATGAGCATAACGTGTTGATTCATTTTCTAGATTGCTCCATTACTCACTATAAATATGTAATCCATTTCAAGTTTCTAGCAACAGAGAATAAAATATTAATAAAATAAAATGATTCCTGAATTCTTAACTCTGTTCTAAAATATTTCTAGTTGAGTGTCAAAACAAATATAGACCAAGCCGTGCTAACACTGTCAATATTCTAAAATTGAAGATTTTCAATAATCAACTAACTGCAAAATGCTCACAATAGCCCTACATCTTTAGATTTGCATAAGCAGAAAACAATGTTGCAACCTTACAATTATAATACTAATGAACAAGATTGGAAAATAAACTCAATTATTATGTCCATTTCAGTTGCATTATTTCAGAATTTATAGGTGCATGATTATGTTACGACCTTTCAATTTGGATCGAGCAACAGGTTCTTCTTATTATTGGAGATTTAGAGTTGGATCTTCTAAAGCTAGATGTTTGATAGATTTTCTACCCTTTTTTTATCTATTTTTAGCAATAAGAATTTAAGTTCTCATTGTAAGAGAACCCTTGAATCTCTTCTCAGTAACTTAAATTTTGAAAAAAATATTGCTTATCTTTTTTCGTTCATCTTCTAAAACTATCTATACATAAATGAAATAATTGATCAAGTAACTAATGTCCCACTAAGCATTATTTTCCATAACTTAACCCATAAAAAGAATTGTGGCCTACTAACATAAAGTAAAACATAACTAACCACAACTAGAAAGGAAATGCATTAAACATAAAATCCTGCAACTGTTAGTACCTGACTTAGTTATCTTGAGGACCTTCTTTCATCCATGAGTAAATTGTTTATAAACAACCCTAGAAAATGGATCCACTTGAACACTTTTATGAGTCCTTATCAATACTCCCAGCATCCAAAAAACGTTTGACCTGAAGTGCAAATGATGGGTAATGTTGATGTATATGTGGAACAACTTTCCAAATGGCATCAGCTGATGATAAACTTTCCCAATGAACTAATACTTCATGATAACCCCATTTAAAATGGGAATCAAGTATAGCTTGAGGTATAAGACGCAACTCCTCTTGATTTATCACAGGTAAGATAGTAGAGGCCCTGTCCAATGCACCATTATATTTCTTCAAACAAGAAACATGAAATATAAGTTATTACAATTTAAACTCAGGAGGTAATTGCAATTTTTAATCCACATAAACCACCTTAGCCAAAAATAGATAAGGACCATAAAATTTGGGAGAAATTTTTTTTCTTCTGATGAGTAGCTAAAGACGGTTATCAATAACATTAAAGTTTTAACCAAACTAACTCACCCACCTTAAAATGGACATCATAATAGACCAAATCATGATGCTTCATTATTGGGCCCACAATAAATGATCTCATAAATCATATAAACAATATAATGATTATGAAACTCATAATCAATAGCTTTAACCCGTGCAAAACCAGGATAATAAGACAACAATTTTGGAGTAGCTTTGCCATACATAACCTCGAAAGGGGGTACATTTTAATATAGAATGATAACCAATATTATAACAAAATTCTGCCTAAGCAAGCCAGTCCACCCATCTAGATGGCTTATCACTGGTAAAGTACCATAAATACATTTCAATAGTGTGGTAAACCACTTTTGTTTGTCCATTGAACTTAGGGTGATAAGATGAAGTGAAAGAGAGTTATGTCCCACACAAACGAAACAATTTAGTCCAAAAATTACTAGTAAAAATCACATCTTGGTTACTGACTACAATCTTTGGAAGACCATGTAATCGAAAAATAGCATAAAAAAGTTTAGGACAACTATTGGGGCAGTGTAAAGATGGCCTAGAGAGATGAAGTTAGCAAATTTAGAGAATTGATTCACCACCACCACAAATAAAACTCTTTTTCCATGGGACATAGGTATTGTTAATAAAATCCATTAAGATATCAGACTATACATGGGTTGGAACTGGAAGAGGTTATAATAACCCTATCAGATGAAAATGGTCAGATTTATGGAATTGACAAATAATACAAGGATGAACAAAGTGTTGTAATGAACAAAGTCATGTACATGCTTTTTCATCCACTTCCAATAGAAATTAGCAGCTACAATGAAGAGTTTTTCTTATACCCTTCATGATGAAGATTGTGAATACATGATAAAGTGGTAACACAAAGAGAAGAAGTGGAAGACATATACATCCAGTTTTTTAAAAAAAGCATCCCATTATTGAAACCCCATGAGCTTATTGCTTTCCTTGCACTACACATTGAACCAATTGTTGTAATTCCACATTAGAAGATATTTCAGATTTGATTGCATCATAAAACCCTAGGTGAGGCATAGAAATAACAGAGAGCATTCCCACATTTTCTAATAGACGAGATAAGGCATATGCAACAACATTCTCTTTAACAGCTCTATAGTCCATAGAAAAGATTAAAAAAAAAACCATTAATTTACTCAGCCAATGTTGTTATGGAGAAGTAACAATCCGTTGTTCTAATAAGAATTTAAGGTTGTAATGATATGTCCGAATTAGAAAAGTTTGGTTCCATAAATATGGATGTCAGTGTCGCACTGCCTTTACTAACCTAGTTAATTCTTTTTCATAAGCTGGCAATCAGACATGATGTTGGGCCAAGGATTGGCTGAAGAAGGTAATGAGATGCCCTTCTTGCTAAAGAACAACACTAATCCCAATATCTGAAGCATCCCACTCCATAATAAATTGTTTGCCAAAATTTGAAGGAGTCAAAACTAGCTTATTAGTCATGGCAGTCTTCAACTTTGCAAAAGGCCGCAATAACCTCTTTTGTCCACTGAAAAGAATTTTTACGAAGCATAGTTGTAAGTGGAGAAGTGATTCTCCCATCATCTTTAACAAATTTCTGATAGTAACCTATCAAACCTAGAAACACCCACCTTTGGCTGTCGTAGTTTGAGGCCACTTCAACATTGCTAATATTTTCCCCATGTCTACAGATACACCTTTTCTTGAAAGTACATGACCTAAATAGATTATTTTTTACTAAGCAAAATAATACTTAGATATAAAAAACTATATGGCAATACTTCTAGGGGGGGTTAAATAGGAGTTTGAAATTTCTAATGCAAGTATACAACCTATATACAATATATATATATCAATTTCAAATAGAAAGAGATAGGGTTTAAGAGAAGCTCAGCCAGTTATAGTGGTTCAGAGCATAATCGTCTCTCTTACATCCACTGAAACTGAGTACCTCGCTCAAACCAATTACAATAGATTTTATAGAGATTTCACCCTTTCACAATGAGTCAACACTCACAATACCCTCAATACAAGAGAATATGGAGATTTTAGTATCTCACAACTTAATACAAGTTATTTGAAAGAGTAGAGATGAAATACAAATAGCTTTTACAAGAAAGAACACCTAAAATATGATATTGAGTACAAAGTGTTCAAGTTCAACACAAAAACAGAGTGTAAATGAGAATTAAAGAGTTTTCACTTGAAAATAGCTTAGCAAGAGTCCTTTTATCTTCAAATCTTCAAATATCTATAGCCTACAAAGTGTAAAGTAAAAATGAGACTGTTCTTATTGCATTTAATGCAAGATTTAATTCAAAATTTCCCTCCAATGGTTATATTTCAGAGTCTACTGATGTTGCAGTCCAACCACTATTCACAAGCGTGAAGGATAAGTTTTCACGAGCATGAAGAAATCTTCATGGCTGTCAAAAATCTCTCTATGTCTCTGAGCATACTCATCTTCTAGGCATGAAGAATGCATCATGGTTGTGATCCTTGTTCATGGGCTTGAAAAAATTTTCTGTCTAAATTTGTGTTTTGGCTAAAATTCTTTCACGTTCGTGAAGAGTTGTCATGGGTGTGAAGCCCTGTTCTCAAGCAAACTAAAAAACAAGTCAAGTTAAATACTTCAAGAATTAAATCAACAATATTATATGCACATTATAACACTTAGGAATTATTTAAACATCATCAAAATTATCATAGGGTCAACAATCTCTCCCTTTTTGACGGTGATCAAACCAATAAAGCTTAAAGCTCCCCTTAAAGCTAAGCTTTTCATTTTAACAAAATCAAGCTTCAAACAAGTCATTTAAACCAACTAACAAACTAAATTTAACCCATTCAAGATTTCAATCATTCATCCAAAGCTCCTACTAAATATAGTCTCCCCTTTTTTGTCAAAAATAAAAAAGAGGACATACATTTCATGGATTAAAGTAATCATTTCAAAAATAAAAAAGATACTCAAGTAGAAAAAAATTCAAAAAGAGAACATATAAAAATGAACACATTTGCATTTCATCAAAATGGTCAAATAAGCAATAATATACTAAAATGTGCTCATAAAAAAATGTACCAAAATATTAACATATATGAAATACATAAAACCAAAGACAAATGTGCCAAAATAGAATAAACATGTTAAAGGCATGAGATTCACAAGTTAAGCTCAAGAAGATAGATAATTAATACTGATAATATCCAAAATATAAATGGCCCTTATGCCAAAAATTTTCAAGGACCAAAGGATTAAGGCTTTAACATAAGCTAAGCCTTTAACAAAAATAAAGTACTATAAAGCATAAAATAAGATAAAAGACTAAGAACTATCAAGTTATTTATATATAATGTTCTTTACATAGATAGCTAAAATAAAAATATTTAATTGGGATAAAAGAGAAATCGGTCATCTGAAAGAGAGACCATGACCCATCTTTGCATATTCCCTAAGCACCGATAAGATAAATGTATATCATGGTGTGAGGCACCGATAAAATGAGGATGCTCAAATAAAAGGGGAAAATTCCTACGGACTAAAGGCAGTTTTGGCCAAATTGTTTCTTTGATCTTTGATTGAAAATTGATAGAGTCGCCACCTTCATTTTTAAGAGAAAAAGAAAGAAAACACAATTTGACTACAATTTATAGCACAAGGATAAAATCACTAGACTTTCAAATCTGGACTAAGCTCAGAGATTAGGTTTTTAGTTTACAATAGCCCAAACTTTGGCTTTCCATTTAACAATTGACTTATGAAAATAAAGTTTCATGAACAACTTATAAGAATGACATTGAAAAGATGGATGGCAAATATACAACACATCAACAATAAAGCAAGTAATATAGCATTCATAATTAAAAGATAAAAAATAAAAGAGTTTTATTACATCAAAAGTCAACAACAGAGGATGTTAACTCTAGCCCTCAATGGGAATTCTAGGTTAACCAAACATTCCCCAAAATAATATTAAAATAGACTAATTTAGGAAAAGGGAGAGTTTTTGGTATTTTTATATTTGAAGCTATGAAATAGCTTGATTGTGTATCCCATTGAATGATAATTATAATCCATACAGTTCTCCCTTCTTACGAAGAGGGTTTGATTTAATTTTAAGAAAAGATTGATTTTGTGGCTCTTTTAATTGATTTAAATTAATTAATTTCGAAGTATGAACATGATACCTTAGTTTGAGAGTGACACCTTCTTCGAAGGAGTCGTGTCTTATTTTGTAGGGGATGACTTCTTAAAGCTCGCTTGGATCAGAGTTTCACTTTGAATTTGGTAAGATTAGCACTATGGCATACTTCGAGTCAATTTTGTCAGCACAATGACATGCTTCAAGTTATTTCTTCTAGATTGACTCGAAGAGAGATGGCTTTAGGTCTTCTGTTTTTCAAACTCAAATAGAGATGAAGAAATCGATTCAAAATTAAAGAGAATTGAACCGCTTATGAATGAGAATATCAAATAAGGAAAAAGGAAGGAGAGCCAACTAAGAAATATTGGATTTAGCTATTTTGTAACTTAATGAGAGTCAGTGTCAGTGTAACTCAATGAGATTCGATGTACTTTGACATGAAATTTAGCCTTGTATTTATAGGGAAACATCTGAGGGAAAACCATAGCAAAATTGGATGTGGGATTCACATTATGGGTCTTGTGGCACCTGTATTGAAGCTTGGGGGTAGAGGGACTTTATAGTGGCGGTAGCAGGGCTTCTTTTTGGCTGCAGGAGCTAACCTGGGTAGCGACGCTGCCCAAGACTATTTGTGCCACTAGCGGCGCCGCCAGCTAGGCTTGGCATTACCGCCAAGGCCTAGCTTTGTTGCCACCAGGTTCGTCTTAATGCTTATCCTATCTTATTCGCCTGATTCGAAGTGGTTTAACCTCTGATTGACGCCGATAAGCTTGGCACAGTCTGGTTTGTTTGTTTTCAGAGTGGATTTTGATTTTTGGTTGATTGCTAATTAATCTAGCATGATCTAAGTCTTATTGGGTGAAAAATCACGTGTTCACAACCACCCCTATCACTTTTACCCAAGTCTGAAAGGTAAAGGTGATGGTAGTGAACTAGGTGCATTTTTGTCTGCTTGAAATGAGATTTGTATGTTCTGCTTGCATTTTGGAGTGTATTGATGTGTTGATCTATTCTGACACTTTTGAGCCTTTTTTTTGGTATTTTTCTATTTATGGTATTTTCTAAATGACAAGGGCATCCTTTGTTTGATTTGGACAAATGATAGCTCTGAAAATGAAGAAAAATCATACGATTTTGATGGCACTGACGGCACTACATTCTAAGGTGAAATGGATCTGATATCACAATTCTGGGCTTTTTCGAGGACATGATGGTAATTATGGAAATTCTAAAAAAAGGGGGAATAAATAGAAACTGACCCTCCCATTCTTTTTATCTTTTTTTTTTTTGCTTTTCTCTCTAAAGCATCTAGATTTTCTCTCAACTTTCCATTATGGATTCCAAAGTTGATTATGCTCTAACTAGGGGACACTGAAGCTATGAGGCCCCGCGGGAGAATGACAATCCTGAGAATATGCTATAAGAGCCTGAGAAGCACATCTCTTAGGTTGGCAGGATCAAAGTACTTTTTCTTTTTTCCGTTCTTTTATTTTCTGCATAGTGTTTTTTATTCATTTATTTCATTTTTTGCCATTTTTTGTTTTTAGCACATGACCATTAGGAATAAGGGAGGTAGGTCGAACCTTGCCTATATAGCATAGAGCACGGGTACTAGCATAGTGAGGGATCTGATTATGTCGACTGGGTTTGTGTCATTTCTAAACCCCCTCTTGAGAGTAACATTGCCTTGATTAAGGCATTGGCTGAGCGGTGGTGGGATACCATCAACACCTTCCATTGTTTGTGCATTGAGCTGACTGTGACTCTCATGGATCTGTGTATGCTGACCGGCTTGAGATTTGGACTTCGCCCACTTGAGACTTGCCCTGGTTGGTGAGTTTTATTTTCTCCTAAGGATATGGTGAGATCCTCCCAATACTCAAAGCATTGTCAAACGCACCTGGTTGCAGGCTAGTTTAAGAGACATGATGCCCTTTAGTGGAGAGTTTCCAGTAGTTGAGCTTGTTGCTAACCTCATGATGCTGATATTAGCGGGTTGCACCTTTGCTCATACCCATCGGGATACTGTGGATTTGTATCCATCCTAGCTTACTGGATTTGTCATAGCTTGAGACATATTATTGGGTTGGAGCTGTTCTGAGCATCATATACAGGGAGATGACTGATATGTTTTGTGGAGCACTCACTTCCTTTGGAGGGATATTCCTTATTTGGGAGGTACATTTCTGCTTTTTGCTTATTTTTTTTGTTATAATTGTTTGTTTGTCTAACTGTCTGTTTGTTCTAACTGTCTATTTGTCACTTTTTAACTCTGGGTTTATGATTATTTTCCCACACCTACTCCTATGTTGGATGCTCCTCGACTGGATGTATTCCATGTTGGTATCAGATGAAATAGGAAACATAGGACGAGACCGCCCAGGCATGACTTTCGCATTGTTAAGGCATTATTTAGTAATCTGGCTCCTTCCTAGGTATTTTATGTTTTTCCTTCTTTCAATTCTGACTTGAGGTTCTAATTATGACTTGCTTATGAAAAGGCAAATGACCCTTTTTTGGGACCAGGATAGAGTTGATGCCGGCTATGTTGCATAAGTACTATCTTATGTCATTTTCTCCAGTGCTGCTTCGCTCTCCATTTTATTGATTGTACAATCTGGGGGAGGGAGAGAGTTAGAGTTCAGACATTGGGGGAGTGGGCTATCCTTAAACATCCTCCAATTGCTATAAGAAGGGATTCTGACATCCATGTTTTAAATGAGTCCTATGGTGGTTCACCCATGCTTCTATTTCTTGAGCTTGAGATTTCTTATATAGAGTTCTGTCAAACCCATCTAATGGGTCATGTTAGGGTTCCATGTCTACTTTCTACTCATTCTACTAGTCTTTTTCTCAGCCTGGCATTCCTAGTATAGGGGCATCTAATATAGCTCCTCTAGTAGTTGGAGATCCAAGTTCCAGTGTAGGAAACAAAGAGGAGATTGCTTTCAACCTTTTCTAGATATTACAGGGGAGATTCCTTATATAAGAGGTGACGGTTAGATGAGGACTTACCATGTTCCGAATACAGTTCATCCTCTTGCCCCAGACTTCCCTGAGAACATTGTGGTATGTGTCTTCTTCTTACCTCTGGAAATGATCATTTGGTAATTTCTACTGCTTATTTCATTCACTGTATCAATACAGGTTCTAGCTGGCTATATTCGACAAACTTATAGGATGGGCACCGGATAGAGATGGCTATCACCTTTTTACTAACTCGGATGAAGTTCAACAGACGGGTTTGTCAGTAAGAGGATCCTCGCCGTAGAAGGAGGAGAGGCTGAGATTCTGATACTGCTTTCTGTTTTCTGAACTTTTTAAACTTTTTTGAACTGTACATGATGCTTATGTTTTCATGGATGATATATGTATGCATGATATGAAGGCTATGCACCCTCTATTTGAAATGGATTTTTATGCAACTGATGTTTTTATATTATCATGCAAAATTTATGCAATTTTAATGGAAGGTCGTGCTTAAAATTTTATGCAATGCATGTCCTAAAATGCCCTGGGATTTCTATTTGGGAGTCCTACAGCTTAAAGCCTAAAAAAGCAGAGCTACTAACAAGAAGAAAGGGAGTTGCCATTAGCTAGAGGAGGAGCTTCTGCCAAGATGAAGAGGAGTTGTCACCAAGGGTAGCTTGTTCAGCTGGGATCACTGCCAGCAAGGTATTGTGTTGCCACCAGTTCCACAACAGGCTACCATAAAAGTTTTAGTTCACTCTAGATCAGTTTTTCACCTATATATAGCTCTTTCTGCTTTGCAAAAATCATTCTTGACCTATCTTTTTGCTTTTCAAACCTTTTTTTTGAATTCTCTCTGCTTTCTTGAGTTAATATTATTTCTCAATGGAACCCTACTTCAGTCACTACATATTCCTATAGACCAAGAACTTGGATAAGGTTGACCAGATGAATTTAGATTGGTATGGGATAAGTTATGTTTTGACCCTTAGGGGAGTAAAAGTGGACTGGGACTTTCTGAATGCCTGTGTGAACTTTTAGGATCCTGTTGACCATGTATTCCGCTTTGGAGCTAGCATAGAGGAGATGTGCCCCACCTTTGAGGAGTTTAGTGTTATTCTAGGCAGTAACCCAAATGTTGTGTTGGCTATTCCAGAGTCTAGGGTTGGGCATTTCCTATCTTTTAGGAAATTTCTTGGTTTGGGACATGATTTCGCTAGTTCTATGGTTTATAAAGATAGAGTTGACCTCACTGCAGTGATTACCGAGTTTCAAGACCTTGAGGATACTAGAAAGTAAAAGTTCAAGATGCTCACACTGGTTTTCTATTTAACTGTTGGATGTCCGTTTTCCAGTTCTCATGGTTGAGGAGATATTGAGGAAGTGGAGCTGGTGGCTCAGATAGAGCAGGGGTGTACCATAACAAGTCTGAGTTTGGCTGAGTCCCTTTTGAGTTTGGATGCTAATTACAAAGTATAGGGATCCTAGTCTGTGAACCAGGTCATTCTTTAGGTATAACACTTCTTCTTTTGTTTGGCTTTTTTTTTCTGCTTAAACTCTTCTGGTTTTTAACTTCTGCTTTGGGATAACTTAGGTCTGATTAAAGGATCATCTCTAGGTAGCTGGTCCTCCAGATAGGTTACCTTATTATGCTACTAGGTACCGATGTGTTGGACCCTAATATGCTTTAACTCACAGATAGAGTGGACTACTTGGCTGTTGAAACCAGATCCCGACAATATTTTGTGGTATTGTCCTTGATATGAGATGGGTTCTTTCATGAGGATGAGTTTTGGATACAAGATGATGTACTTAATGGGCATAAGGCTTATCACCTTCTACCAGGGTACTAGGATTCTGAGGCAAATGGATTAGTCATAGGGTATTCCACCAAATAGAGCTTTTTTCCTTACATCCATGATTAATGCTACTGTGGCTCGAGCCATAATGAATGGTTAGCGGAGATTGATGCATTTTGTTAGACTGGCCAATTTATCAGATAAGTTGGAGGGGTATGATGCTTGGTTCATTACCTTAGTTTGGCTTATTAAGAAAATTAGGCGATCCACCTTGATAAAGGAGCTAGAGGTAGGGATAGAGACAGATGACAGAGCTATGACTACTACAAAGACATCAGCTAAAGGAGTGACAAAGGTGATAGAGACAGACAAAGAGATTGCTGACACCAGAGGTGCAGAGATGATGACTATAGATAGAGCTTCTGATAAAGGGCTTGGAAAGAGACTAGTTGATAATGACTCAGATGATTCAGATGTTGATAGAGATATCCATCCTAGGAGGAGGAGGCCTTGTAGTTAGGATTTCATTGTTTTTTCTAATTTACTTCTATTTACCTAAGATTAGATAGGACTTTTTTTTTACTTGGGTATTTTTTACTCTAGATTGGACTTTATGATTTGAATAAAATAAGACAGGAGTTAAATTTTAATTTATGACATTGACTTTTGATTGGAATGAACGAGACAAGGATTTGACTTGCATAATTTGCAATGGGACGAGATAAAAATCCATGATAAATGGGATGATGACTTTGTCAGATAGGATAGTCAAAATGAGACAATTTTTTTTCTTATTTATTCTCTTTGCTTTTTCTTTTTCTTTTATTCTTTTTCTTCCTTTTTTTATTGCTCTATTTTTTGGCCGAGCCACCCTTTTGGGTTTTCGACTCGTCTAGCTGCTCTAATTTTTGCTAAGCCGCCTTTATAGGTTTTCAACTTAACGAGAGAGTCAATTAACTTTGGCACAAAAAATGATATTTTTATTATGCTTTGGACCGTACCCAAAGTGAGTTGCCTAAGCATCTCCGTAACACTTTTTGCACTTTTAATTCTTTTCTTTGGGAGAATTAGGTCCTCGTAATTCTGTTTACATAACTCATCATACAAAGTATATTTTAAGTTGATCTAGGTTGCATTGATTAGAGAATTTATTCCCATCCAGGTCCATGAGTATGACTTTTTCGTCAGACAAAATCTTCTTAAGTATGTACGGACCAACCCAGTTAGGTTAGAATTTTTCCCTTGGATTATAAACCGGAGCTTTGATTTTCTTAAAGACCAAGTTTCCTTCTTCTAACCCTTTGTCGGTTACCTTTTTGTTGAAATGTCTAGCAAGTCTCTATTGATAACCCTGAATTTGATATAAGGCGTCCATCCTTTTCCCATCTATGGTGTTCAACTGATCATGGTACTCTCTGATCCACTCTACTTCATCTAGCTAACTCTCACACATGATCCTGATATATCGGATTTGCATCTCAATTAAAGAACCGCCTTCATTCCATAAACTAAGGAACAAGAAGCTACCTCAGTTAGGGTGTGGATGGAAGTTGAATTTACAATGTTTGAATCAATTTCTATTAAGTCATTAGGTTCTCATGCAAATAGTCCTTGAATCCTTAGGAAAATGAGTCATGATGTGAATTTTGTGCCAAAATTAATTGATTCTTCTTTACTTTCTTTTTTTTTATTTCATTTATTTTTTTCTTTAAATGTCTCATTTTGGTTGGGTTTAAGAAAAGGAAAGTCTAACAATGGAAGTAAGAGAAAAAGGCATGCATTTTATTATGAGCAAAATTCTCATCATCATAGGTTACATCAAAGTTAAAAGAGAGATTGAAAAGGTCTTTTACAGACTAGAAACTAGGAAAGGAAAATAGTGATTCTGAAGACTCAGATGACTATAGCTCGATTTCATCAAGGCAGGCTACCTTCTCATAGTGCCAATTTTATGGTAGGGAAAGAGTGGTATGGATCAGCTCGGTAGGGTCTACTTTTACTCTGTACTTAATCATGAAAACTAGCTCAAATAGAGTAGTTTCCATGTCTTCTTCCCAATCCTTCTCCATCACGCAAATTGGCTTGCATTCTCCTAAGTAGAGCCAGACATCAAAGATCATTTCAAACCTTAGGGTTAGTTTATGGGTTAAAGGGCAATACCAAAGTTCAAGCAAACCATAATAAGGAAAATCTTCCTCTTCTTTCACAAAGTAGCTATTTAAAGTTTCATATGGTTCACCTTTCTTTTTAGCCTTGGCCTTTAGCATTACTATTTTCAGAATCAGTTCATTGGAGGCAGTATTAGAAGCGAAGTCGTCATTCTACTTATGCCTTTTATGGTTTCTCTCTTGTGATATAGCACTATACTCTCAAGATTTCTTCATGGATCTCCTGTCCCAAAAAAGATTCAAGGACAGAGAAGGTTGTGGGATAGTGCCATACATATAAAAATTGGGTGTGATACTTGGGCCATTTAAATCTAACTTGATCTAGTCAATGGATTTTTTCATTCTATCCAAGGTTTTGATTAAATGACCCATTGCATTTTGGATAAGATCATATTGAGTGCTTAAGGCTTGATAAAAATAGGCTTATTAAGAAGCTAAACCTTTGTTAAAAACATTTTGTTATTCGATCAAGGCTTCATTAAAGCGAATCTATTGAGCTTTCAATGTAGAATCAAGCATGGCTTGGAAACCTTCCTCTTGCTTCTTTAGAATATTGGTAAAGAGTGTATTCATAGGCTCAAACTCAATTCCAGGTTTAGTTCCAGGTAAGTCATTCATTAGTACCTTCAAAAGATAAGAACCACAACTTAGGTTGATTTAACCAAGGTTTAAGTGGGCTCCTAATCTAAGATAGTATGGTCATCTTAGTTGGGTCATGGGATAGCAAAATTTTGGTATACATGGGTTTGACTCAATGGTTCTTGGTCCAACTATTATGGATGCATGTCACGACCTATCTCGGAAGTCGTGACGGTCCTAGGGTACGGGTGATGCATACGCGACCAGTACCACGTAGAACCCTATAGACTATCTATATGATATGCAACAAATAAATACAATTTAAATAAATATAAAAATGCTGAGGAAAATTTGATAGCATTTCCCCTAAAATAGAACTATGCCCAAAATCAGAAAACAAATAAAACATTTCTATTAAATTCACAAACATCTCAATAACTGATCCCTCCTGGATCTCCATCAATAATCTCCAAAATCAATATATATAACATACACCTCAATCATATATAATTAATCAAACATCAACTATAGCCAACATTATATATATATATATATATATATATATATGCAATCTTATAATTTTCTACATGCCAAATCTATATACAGTACCATGGAACTATTCTAAGTATTTTCTATTACATTACTTTAAGATTTGAATTTTTACATGCAAAAGATCTCCACGG
>CANXYC011739924.1:0-27694 GCA_948193065.1 Aleurites moluccanus
TTTTATTTATCAAAAATAAAAGAAATCATATATAAATTTAAACTAAAATTATCAAATCTTCCTAAAATCAATTAATCAACTAATAATACAAAACTTAATTAAAATAAGCTAAAATTAACTAAAAATATAATTAAACCTATAATAATTCTACTAAAAATAAATTAAAAATTATTACGCCTAACACTAAGGCAGAATGACATATTGATAATGGCAGATTTTGTATAGAGGTGGTGTGGGGCTGTGGGCTGTGATAATTTTCTTGTAGGGACGTCGTTTAGCAAAAGCTGTATAGAATGGCACGTATGTGCAAGTAATATGCATCACATAATATAAAGAGAGACTCTCTATTGTCACAATTAAGATGTTGCCTTTTTGTATTTGGAGGTTTATGCGAAAACAATATTATCATAATTTTTTCTTTGACAATTTTTATATGGTTAGTAGTTTGAAAAACTCGAATCAAAATCTCTTACTTTTCATAATAAATGAGATATTTTTTATTTATTTATAAAATTTGAATTCGAAAATTTATTTAAAGAAAACAAATTTTTTATGAATTAAACCAGTAAGTATTAATAATAATTAATAATTTTTAATAGCATATGATATTTATAAATGATTTTCTTGAAAATACTGGGGCCCTTTTGCTTTTGCTATCTAAGAATATGTCACTGTTATTTTTGGTGTCAAGGGGTATCATATGCAAAATTTCAATTCTTTATTTTAAAAATTAATATAAATTTAGCTAATGGATACACATGCAGTCCATCGTAAAGAAAAGATATATATATATATATATCAAAAAAAACAAGAACCCAATAAATTAAACACAATACCAATTCCCATGTAATTGCCAATCTAAGCACCATCCAACTCCTCCTCCACAACACAAAACTCAGACGTTTAAAGCCCCAAAAACAAAACCAAATTTTTATGTAACCATTAACATATATGTAATCATAATTTTCTACAGAATTCTAATTAATAAAATATCGAAAGCACAGAACATTTCTTTTTCATACTTTCCCCTAAAACAAAAATCAAACGAAAGTGACACTTGCAAAATATAAAAATAGCTGTGCTAGGCCAAAATAGGACAATTATTCAGACTGAGATCAGCAAAATAAAAGTATATATATAAATAAAGAAAAATTTTAAAAAAATAATAAAAGAGAGAGATAATTCATAAAAGACAAGTAGACAGCAATTCCCTAGGGAGGGATCAACGTCTCACTGACCAGAGCTGATAAGGAATGAGATGCATAAACAATGATAGGGACATGTGCAATTTCAATTCTTTTTCATTTAATATCTTATTTCTTTCATCATATGATAATTAATAATTTTTAATTAATAATATTACGTTTATAAAATTATATAAAATAAAAAATGAAACATTAAATATAAGTAAGGAAAAAAACCAAATCAAAAGGACAAAAAATACGCCCATATAAATAACAATTAATCAATGATGCTTTGGTTCAATAAAAAAAAAAGTTGATATCCTCCAATTTTTTTTAATTTCAAGTTCAAAGTTTATCAACAAACGGAGTGTGAGTATTTATTTAAAAATTTATATAGAATTTTTGTTGGGATAATAATATTGACACTCTTATTTTAATTTTTGACATTCTTATTATTTTTTTTTATTATTGAATTTGATTATAATATCCTTATTATATTATTTAGCTAATAACTCTCATAAGAAAGTAATTTTTAATTTTTAATTTTTTATATTTATATTTATTATTATTTTTAATTTATAAAATATTTTTTATATTTTTATATTTTATAAAAATATATGATACTAAAAATTATAAACATATACACATATATAATTTTACATAAGAAAATATCATAATAAAATATTTATTTTTATATGTTATAAGATAAATTTTCTTTTAAATTTTATAATTTGTTTAACTTTTCCAAAGAATTCTTTTTATTATCAAGAAAGTTAATTAATAAAATAAAAAAATAAAATATTAATATCTTTCAATATATTTTGAAAATAATGTAATAAATTCAAAAATATATATATTTTTTGTAATAGTATGGTTTTTAATTCTTTACTTATTATTTTAATTATATAATTTATTTAATTAATAAAAGAAAATGTATGATTTATTATGATGTTTTAGTAAAATATATATTTTCAATGAGAACAATTTAAAAAATTTTCTTAAAATAAAATATTTATAGGATTATAATTTAAGAATTTATTTTATAGACTATCTTTCTCATTAAAAGCGAAAAAAAAAAAAAAAATTTCCTTGAGAAAATATAAAAAATTAAAAATTACAAATTATAAAATAAAAAAAAATTATTCCATAATAGTAAAAAATGAAAAATTATATTATTATTTTTAAATATATTTTTTATTATCATATTTAAAAAAATAAAAATAAAAATATTACTTTTATAAATAAAAAATAAAAGTAATTGTAACTTTTTTTTATTACATAAGCCTAATTTTTATTATGGAAATTAAAAAATAAAAATTTTGTTTAGTGTTCTTATATATATATATATGTGAATTAAAAATAATAATAAAAAAATATAAAAGGAAATAAAAATTGAACATTCTTTCTTTTATAAGAGTTATTAGCTAAATAATGTAAAATAAATATATTATAGTCACATTTAATAATAAAAGGGTTAGTGGAGTGTCAAAAACAAAAATGAGATTGCAAATATCCCCACCCTTTTTATTTTATATTATAAATGTATTTGAATATTGCCGGTCTAATTATATTGAATTATATCAAATCTGAATTAAGTACTCATAAATATTACGCTCTTTCTCTAAATAAAAATAATAATAATAATTAACTAAAAATTTCATTTATTGTTAAATGATTAATGAGTAATTTTTATGTACATATATAATTATTAAATATCATAATAACATATAAAGTAAAAAAAAAAACGGATATTTTTATTTAAAAAGCTTAAAAAAAATGTTTTGATTCAATGGATAATAGCTTTGTAATTGCATTTTTAGGGATATAAAGCTGATTTTTTTTTTGTATCTTCTTGTTCGAGTTATTATTAAAAAAGCACTATATTAAAAATATTGATTGGAGATTACAAAAATTATTAATTTTAAGGTGAATTTTAATTTTTTTTTTTTATTGTAAAAGCTTTAAAAGTACAATAAAAAAGTATTTGATTGTTTTGTTCGAGTGTTTTTCAGTTCTTCATAGGTAGCTTGAGAAGAAATGGAGATTTATTTCTTGTGTTAGTGTAACGAAAGCAATTGATTGTAATTTTTTTTATAAGATTAATGTCGACGCTGACATTTTTGGGGATGATGGAATTGGGCTAGCATGTGGTGTTGGAGAGTGATCCTTTTGGTTTTAATACGGGTTTGGGGCTTTTGGTTGGGGGGACATTCTGCAGTTAGGTACTGAATTTGTTGCTTGTTATTGGTCCCATGTTAAGAGAATTGCAAATTCAGCCACTTATATCACACCACAATACGACGGTTCTAAGATAATGTTAAGTTTAAGGCCAGTATAAATTCATAAAACACTCATATCCTGAATTTCATACATAATATATATCCACATCACACTTAATTATCATCATAAATACTCGTTTTTATGAATCATATAATTATCATTCATACATTTCCATTCATCATCATATAATTTCCTCTTATTCCTTACCGATCAAAAGATACATCTCACATCAATAAGGAACAAAGACAACCTGCTATAACAATTCAGACATCAAAATAATATCATCCTCACCATCTATCTACGGATCTCTAGAGTATACTCCTCATACATATAAATACCATAATACAAAATAATATAGATATATATCAAAAGAATTACATAGAATCTTTTTGGATGAAAGAATCAAGAAATTTTATTTTTTATATTAGCTCCCTCTCAAGCTACACTATCACCTGAAATCTACAGAAGATGAGTGAGCTTTCAACTCAGTAAGATATAAACATGCAATTCAAAGGTCAAGTCAAAGGAACATGGAAATGAAAATATCATAAGGTTATGCTTACAAGAACGTAAGTGCTCACAAACGAATAGCATTATCAAATCATATGATAAAACTGTCAGAATGCATCAATAGCTTTGCTACCTTATCATAATAGAACGCATCAGTAGCCCTGCTACCTTATCGCAATATGCCTAGAGCTCATGATCCCCTCTAGGTGGAACACTGATAAAAACCCTATCAGCTAGATTTCCAAAGTGTACAATGGACCAATGAATTTACTCTCATTGGGAAAAACATTATATATATATAAATATCATAGGTCGTATAGCTTGGATTTCACAAAGAATCATATTGGTCACAAGACCATCAATATATAATCATGAATCATTAGAAATAGCAAATAGGTTTCATATGAGCTTGATCCAAAGAATAATGACCAAGTCATTTACAACATATTAGGTGTTTATATGGAACAATTTATCATTTGTTTGAGAACATTATAGAAAATTCATTTAATAGGTTCACAATACAATATTTCAAAACATAAGAATCATATACATGAACATTAGGAAGGATTGAACAAAATATGCATATGCAATGTTCATATTTACCTCAAAGCAATTTATCCTTGTATTTCCCTCAATTATTTGTATATTTAATAATATCCTCTATTTCTTTGAGTTTTTCTCTCCTATGACAAATCTCCAAATACTCACAATCAGGGTTTATGCCCAAACATATTCATATAAGATAAATCCTTATGATTTTAATCATCTTTTAGAATCTTAATATGTTTTCTAACATCAATTTAATCGCTTATTAAGGAAATATGAAAGATTGGGATGAATAGCTACTATTCACGCAAAACCCTAAATCCATACATATTTTGCTTATAATCCATAATAAATACTAATGATGTTCTTAAACATCAATACTTAACTCATATTCATCTATTCTAACCATGCATTAACTTATCTTGAACTTAGATTGAAGTTTGGAACAATTACCTTGAATTCCTAAAAATGGAGAATCCTTGAGAAATCTGAAATTTTGATGTTCTTGAAGGTTTAATTCTTGATTCTTGTAATAATGGAGATGAAATAAGTGTTTGTGTCACACCTCAAAGCCACCGGTGCAACGGTCCTAGGGTAAAGATTGGCATAAGGTCACCGTACACCTGTAGAACCCTTAGCTAACCTGGATTAAACATACAATACATACTAGCATCATGCCAAACATCAATATCTTATATATCTCATCAACCTGATATGACATTTCCTCTTATTCCTTACTGATCAAAAAATAATTCTAACATCAATATGGAACAAGGAAAAGTTTACAATGCCATCTATGGCAACAAAAGAATAAACAACATCACACACATCTGCGGAGCTTCTAAGAATATACTTCTCATGGACATAAATATATATATATAATTCAACTATTATCCAAAAATATTACATAAAAGAGTCTTCTTGTGAAGAAGGAAATCAAGAAGTTTTGTCTCCGAGATTAACTCTCTCTCGAGCTAAGCTAGAACCTGAAATCCATAGAAAAGTGGTGTTCCTTCAACTGAGTAAGATGTGAATAATCATAATGACTAACATATATAGAATACTTAAATAGCAAATTTTGAACATGTATCAGGGTACTAGAAAGAAATCTTAACAAATATATTAATATTATAAGTACTTACAAATGGTAGCACTATTCAATCTTCTCATAATACATTTATGAATATCAAATCATAGTTCTTTTTAAGAATATAAATGCCTATAAAGAATGATATTATCAAATAAACATAACATAGAACTAAAATCATATCATAACGTTTGGGTAACCTTGCTACCTTCACGTGACACATATGCTTACTCAGGCATATGCCTAGAGTTCATAATCCCCTCTAGGTGGAACACTAATATTATATCCTATCAGCTAGGTTTCCTTTATGCACATTGGACCAATGAATTGACTCTCATTGGGAAAAGCGTTCTATAATATATGTTTCATAATATATATATCTTGTATTGGTTCAACAGTAATTAAAAGTGATCAAGAGATCACAACATATGAATAACATGTCATATTATGCATAACAAAGGTTTATTAATGAATTTGGTCCAAGGAAAATAACCAAATCATTATCAATATTCAAAGATTCTATTTAAGGAGGGTTTCAATAAATTGAACTCATAAATAACATATACATATATATGAATATAATATACTTTAGCAAAAATTCTCATATGGAGAATCATACACATGAAATGAAATCCTCACTTACCTCTTAGCACCAAAAAAAACTTTCTTGTCAAACTCAACTCTTGCTCAAATCCAAAAGATCCTTAATTTCTTGAGTTCTCTTCTCCTAAATAAAAATTCCCAAAATATCAAAATTTAGGATTTTCTCAAAACAATCACTTAAAATAATCCTCCATAAATTATAAACTCCTTAAAGTCTTTATAAACAAATTCTAACATTAATTTAACCATAAATAGAGGATAAATAATAGTTATAGAAAAAATTTACTATTCACAGTACTATTCATCCAAAAATCATAAATTCTCATAACTATTAAATCTAACCATAAATATTAGCCATTAATGCTCACAAAAGATCACCCACAACTTAAAGAATAACTATTCTAGCTAACAAAAAACTTAACTTAAGCTAGAGAGAAGATTTGAGAAAATTACCTTATTTTCTCCTCCAAATTTTTTTTGAAGAATGTGGCTTGAATTGATACTCTTATAGTCCTAAATTTATATTTTTTAGCATTAATAAGGCTTAATTGGAGTATTAAAATCTTAGAAATGTAGAAAAATAACTTATGGTTGAGAGGAATAGGAAATGGAAAAGAAGAGAAAAGAAGAAAGCAAGAAAAATGAAGTTTTAAAAAAAAGCTATTGTCAAAAATTCCGAGTTTACTATACACCCGCACTGCTCACCTGCAATGTTTACGCTTGCTATTCACATGCACTATTTACAAGCACTGTTTACGTGCATTGTTCACGCGCACTGTTCATGACAGAAGTTGAAAAAATTCACTTCAACAGCACATGCTAAACCAGCTCTATCTTGAGCTACAAAAATCTAAATGCCTCGATTCTTCTTTCTACTTAAACTAGACATATGATGCTACAACATATTTCAAATTTTTTGTTTAAAGCCTTGAACATAAATTCACAAAATTATGTATAAACGTAAACTCTGTAATTCAAATCAAAACAAACAAATCTTACTTCTAAAACAAATATTTCATAATAAATTTTATATACATCATTACAAGAATTTCAGAATAAATATAAGCAAAAAAATCTCAAGTATTACAGTTTAAAAAGAGTTTTTAATGAATTTATGGGTGGTTGAAGTGTATTTATGGAGAAAGAAAGAGAAGAAAATAAAAATAAATTAAGTCTAAAAATGAAGAAGAAGGGTCAGATATTTATAGACCCGTCTCTTTACACCCGTGAATAGGGTTCAGGACCATGAATGCCACTGCTCACTTTAGGTTCGAAATATTTCTTCATAGCCGTGAAGACAAATATGAAGAATTGACAAATTTACACTTAAGCTTTTATCATGTCCGTGAAGAATGTCTCACGCCCATGAAGAACTCCTCATGCCCATGAGGAAACTTTACACCCATAAAAGGCTTGCTGATGAGAATTTCTCATGTTTTCTCCATTCTAACTTATCCAAATTCAATCAACTTACACATACACATACTTAATACCTCAAAATCAATCACAATTCATCATGTCTCAATACATATAATCATTATAGGGGGTAATCTATACTCAACATAGCATTCTAGATCATCTACCATATACATATAACATACACATGCTAACATTCATCAGACAAACAAACAAACACATATCTACTCTAATATTTCAAATATTGAGTATTACATTCTCCCCACCTTAAAAAAATTTATCCTCAAATTTTATGATTTACATTGCTTTTGGAATAGATAAGGGTACTTATCCTGCATGCTATGTTCACTTTCCCAAGTGCAATATTCCATTGCTTGATTCCTCTATAGGACCTTAACCATTGCTATATTTTTATTTCGTAGTCTCTTGATCATTTTTTCCACAATGGTGACTGGAATCTCTTCATACATCAAGTCTTGCTAAAGGTCCACTGTCGGAACTTGTAGCCTATAAGAAGGATTGGTAACATATTTTCGAAGCATCGATATATGGAATACCGAATGCACATTACCCATGTTAGGTGGCAAAGCTAGCTTGTATGAAACCTCTCCAATCTTGCTCAGAATCTCAAAGGGTTCGATAAATCATGGAGATAGCTTACCTCTCTTGCGAAACCATAGAACTTCTTTCATTGGTAAGATATTTAAGAACATAAAATCTCTAATGGAAAACCGAAAGTCTTTTCTCTTTGGATCGGCATAACTCTTTTGGCGACTGAAGGCTATCTTTAATCTATCTTAGATTAGTGGAATCTTCTTTGATATATATCTTATCAATTCTCGTCCTTCGATATACTTTCCTCCAGCCTCATCCTAACATAAAGGGAGATTTGTATTTTCTGCCATACAAAGCCTTATAAGGAGCATCTGGATCGTTGAATGGTAGCTGTTGTTGTAGGCAAATTCTATCAACAATAAGTAAGCATCCCAATTTCCTCCAAAGTCTAGAATGCACATCCTCAGCATATCTTTTAGAGTTTGGATGGTCCTTTCTGATTGCCCATCTGTCTGCAGATGAAATGTTGTGCTGAAATCAAGCTGTGTACTCAAGCACTCTTGCAATTTCTGCCAAAATCTTAAGGTGAACTGAGTACCTCTATCTGAGATGATCGAAACTGGAACTCCATAAAGCTTGACAATCTCATCAACATATATCTGTGCATACTGAGAAGTCGTATAAGTCGTCTTGACTGGCAAGAAGTGAGCTGACTTGGTTAATCTATCAACAATAACCCATATCGAATCATGGCCTCTTGAAGTCTTTGGTAATCAAACCACAAAATCTATAGTCACTCTCTCCCATTTCCATTCTGGCAATGACAACTATTGAAGTAGTCCTGAAGGCTTCTGATGTTCAAACTTAACTTGTTGACAAGTTAGACATTTAGCTACATATTCTGCAACATCTCTTTTCATTCCACTGCACCAATAAGAACTCTTGATGTCGTGGTACATCTTTGTTGCACCTGGATGTACACTATAGCTAGAATGATGAGCTTCCTTAAGATTTACATCTCTCAATCTATCCACAGCTGGAACACATAATCTATTGCCTAATCTCAATACACCATCAACTATGGCAAAGCCTGGAGCTCTCTTTGTTCCCACATCGTTCTTTAGCTTTACCAACTGAGGATCCTTATCATACGCTTTTCTTATCTGATCAATGAGTATTGGTTTAACTTGAAAATAAGCCAGAAGCACACCCATATCTGACATATCCAATCTAATCCCCATATCATGCAAACTCTGCACCTCTTTCACTAGAGATCTCCTACTAACTTGGATATGGGCTAAACTTCCTAAAGATTTTCTAATCAAGGCATTCGCCACCACATTAGCCCTTCTTGGATGGTACAAAATTTCACAATCATAATATTTTAATAATTCCATCCATCTCCTCTGTCGGATATTGAGATCCTTCTGATGGAAGATATACTTCAAACTCTTATGATATGTGAAGATCTCACACTTCTTTCCATACAGGTAGTATCTCCATATCTTCAACGCAAAAATAACTGTAGCCATCTCAAAATCATGCGTAGGATAATTCACCTCATGCTTCCTCAACTGTTTAGAAGCATAGGCTATCACTCTACCATGCTGTATAAGTACATACCCAAGTCTCACTCTCGATGCATCACAATACACCTCATATCCCCCCTTATCTTGACAGCAAAGCCAAAACAGGTATTGTGGTAAGACAAATCTTCAACTTATGGAAACTCTCTTTGCAAGCATTCATCCATTGGAATTTCACTTGCTTTTGAGTAAGCTTGGTTAAAGGTGCTACAATCTTAGAAAAATCTTATACAAACCTCCTATAATACCTTGCCAAACCTAAGAAACTTCGAACTTTAGAAATATTTATGGGTCTGGGCCAATTAAAGATTGTATCCATTTTCTTCGAATCAATTTTAAGTCCTTCCTTACTCGCCATATGTCCAAAGAAATAAACACTATCTAGCCAAAACTTATACTTGGAGAACTTGGAAAATAATTGATGCTCCCTCAAGGTCTGCAATACAATCCAAAAATGTTCTTCATGCTCCTCCTTACACTTATAATATACAAGGATGTCATCGATGAATACAATGATAAACTTGTCCAGAAATGGCCTGAACACCATATTCATCAAGTCCATGAATGTGGCTGGTGCATTAGTCAATCCAAATGGCAACACTAAGAATTCATAGTGTCCATATCTGGTCCAAAAAGTCATCTTCGATACATCCTCATTCTGAATTCTCAACCGATGCCATATGGTAGGGAGGAATAGAAATTAGACTCGTGCCATATAGCAACTCGATACTGAACTCTATCTCTCTATCAGGTGGCAACCCTGTCAATTCTTCAGGAAATATGTCCAGAAACTCACTAACTATTGAAATATGCTCCATGCCTTTCACTTTCTTTCGAGTATCTCGGACATAAGCTAAATACCCTTGGCAACCTTTTCTCAACAACCTTCTTGCCCTAATGGCAAATATCACATTGTATGGTACTTCACTCCTCTCCCCTTGAAATTTAAACTCCTCACTTGAAGGTGGCTTAAAAACTATTTTCTTCCCATTATAATATATGGTAGCATAGTGCTTGGACAACCAGTCCATGCCCAAAATCACATCAAATTCTAACACAGGCAATTCAATCAAATCTACATTTAAATTATTGCCACCAATGCTAATCACACATGAGGGATAAAAGTTCTGAACTTCAATCTCTTCCTTCAAAGGAGTAGAAATAATCAATACAGTTTTAAGCAACTCACAAGGCACATACAATTTCTTAGCAAAACATAATGACACAAAGGAATGCATAGCTCATGAATCAAACAACACTTTAGCATTCAAAGCTTGGATTGGAATAATACCTGTAACAACTATGTTAGACGTCTAGGCCTCATGATGTGCTAGAGCAAAAACTCTGCCTCTGCCTCTACCCATGGGAATTGACCCCAAAACATGCTGACTTGACTCTCTGTCAGCCTCTAGAGTCCTGCCCAAAATGCCTCGGCTCGCACCTAGCTGCTGACTGACACTCCTCTCCCTATCTATCTGAATTGTAGTCTGAAAAGCCTGAGGTCTATTTCCAAAGGATGGTTGTGGATAATTCTCGAGTAAATGACCTTGTTGTCCACAGCTAAAGCATGCTCCTATCGCATAATGACAAAGGCCATTATGAAATTTACCACACGTAAAACACAAATATCTAGGAGTCCTGGATGGTGCAAAGCTAGCTGAACCATGGCTCAACTAAGAAATGGGTCCAGGGGTAGTTCAACTTTGTTGTGGTCTCTCTGAAGGTCCTCTGTAACCACTCCAAGAATCTGACTAATGAGTCACTCTCATACTTGTCACCCTACTCTCTTGCTTAAAAGAACTGTTTGTTTTAATTTTCTTCTTCTCAACTCTTTTAGATCTAGCTTCCATCCCTCTATTCTCAATTGCCCTAGTCTTATCCATCATCTTAGAGTAAAAGTCAAACTCAAGAGTAACTAGAAGTTTAAACAGTGGAGCCACTAATCCTCTGCAAAACCTTATAATCTGTGATGCTTTTGTAGGCACCAAAGCTGGAGTAAACTTGCTCAACTGACTGAATTCCCTGGGTACTCAAAACACTCATACCAGGTGTCTGAACTAATCTTTCAAACTCTATAGATTTAGCTTCTCTCATGCTCTTTAGAAGAAATTCATTCAGCACTAATTCCTTGAATCTTTCCTAAGAAATATCTTAATTTCCTTGAAACATACCATAAATGCTTCTCTTGAACCAATCCTTAGCCTCAACCTTTATCAAATATCCCACAAACTCTATAGCTCTTCTATCAGGAATCCGTAGAATCTGTACTTTATTTTCGATTTCTTCTAAGAAATCTGTAGGATCCGCCTCATCTCTATACTCTGAGGGCTTAAGCTTAATAAATCTCTCAAATGATACCTCTTCTACTTGAGGTACAATGAGTGGTGGAACTAGAATCTTTGGAGCCTACACTAGAGTTACCTGCTGCTATCTTTGCTGAGTATTGAACTCAACTATCATTGCATAATTCCTTTGCAGCTATTCTAATTATTGAGCCATATTAGCCACATCTACTGGTGGCACAGGAGGAACCTTATTACCTCCATTTCCACCCACAGAACCTTATTCAGAAGGCAAATCTCGTCTAGGAAGGCCTCAACCTCTTCCTCTACCATGTCATGGGGGGCATCTCGATACTGATAAGAAGAGAAAACAAGATCAGACTCACTACGCACACACACTTAACGCAAATATATACCAAAGGAAGACACAATACAAACGAGACATGAATTCTATACTCCATAATTATCTTATTCAGCACTTATACTAGGGCTTATGCACATCTATCTATCTTTCTATCTTAAAGATTATAAACCTATAGCTCTGATACCATCTTTGTCACACCCCAACTTTAGTGGTGTGACGATCCTAGGGCAAAGGTAGGTTTAAGGCCACCATAAAGTAGTAGAACACTCATATCCTGGATCTCACACACAATACATATCCACATCATACATAATTATCATTATAAATACGTATTTTTATGAATCATGTAATCATCATATGATTTCCTCTTGTTTCTTACCGATCAAAAGATACATCTCACATCAATAAGCAACAAGGGCAACCCGCAATATAATAATTCAAACATCAAAATAATATCATTCTCAACATCTATCTACGGAGCTATAGAGTATACTCCTCATACATATAAATACCATAATATAAAATAATGTAGATATATATCAAAAGAATTACATAGAGTCTTCTTGGAGGAATGAATTAAGAATCTTTGTCTTCTATATTAGCTCCTTCTCGAGCTACACTATTACCTGAAATCTACAGAAGATGAGTGAGCTTTCAACTCAGTAAGATATAAACATACAATGCAAAGGTCAAACCAAAGGAATATGGATATGGAAATATCATAAGGTTATGCTCACAAGAACATAAGTGCTCACAAAAGAATAACACTATCAAATCATATGGTAGAACTGTCAGAATGCATCAGTAGCCTTGCTACTTTATCATAATAGAGCGCATTAGTAGCCTTGATACCTTATTGCAATACATATGCTTGGCCAGACATATGCCTAGAGCTCATGGTCCCCTCTAGGTGGAACATTGATAAAAATCCTATCAGCTAGGTTTCCAAAGTGCACAATGGACCAATGAATTTATTCTCATTGGGAAAAGCATTCTATACATATACATATCATAGGTCATATATCTTGGATTTCACAAAGAATCATATTGGTCACAAGACTATCAACATATAATCATGAATCATTAGAAATAGCAAATAGGTTTCATATGAGCTTGGTCCAAAGAAGAATGACCAAGTTATTTACAACATATAAGGTGTTTATATGGAACAATTTATCATTTGTTTAAGAACATTATGGAAAATTCATTTAATAGGTTCACAATATAATATTTCAAAACATGAGAATCATATACATAAACATTAGGAAGGATTGAACAATCAATTTCAAAGAAACAATATGCATATGCAATGTTCATACTTACCTCAAAGCAATTTATCCTTGTATTTCCCTTAATTACTTGTACATTCAATAATCTCCTCTATTTTCTTTAGTTCTTCTCTCCTATTACAAATCCCCAAATACTCACAATTAGGGTTTATGCCTAAACATACTCATACAAAATAAATCCTTATGATTCTAATCATCTTTTAGAATCCTAATATGCTTACTAACATCAATTTAATCACTTATTAAGGAAATATAGAAGATTGGGATGAATAGCTACTATTCACCCAAAGCCCTAAATCCATACATATCTTACTTATAATCCATAATAAATACTAATGATGTTCTTAAACATCAATATTTAACTCATATTCATATATTCTAACCATGTATTAACTTATTTTGAACTTAGATTAAAGTTTGGAAAAATTATCTTGAATTCTTGAGAAATCTGAAATGTTAATGTTCTTGAAGGTTTGATTCTTGATTCTTATAATAATGGAGATGAAATAAGTGTTTGAGAAGAGTATTTAATGAATTTATAGGTAGTTGAAGTGTATTTATGGAGAAAGAAAGAGAAGGAAACGAAATAAATGAAGTCTGCAAACGAAAATACACTTCTTATAAGAAGAAGTGTATTTATAGACTCGTATCTTCACGCCTGTGAATAGGGTTCATGGCCGTGAAGGCCACTGCTCACATTGGGTTCAAAATATTTCTTCACGGCCGTGAAGACAAATCTTAAGAATTGAAGTTTTTACTTTGAAGCTTTTATCATGCCTATGAAGAATGTCTCACGCTCATGAAGAACACTTCACGCCCATGAGGAAACTTCACTCCCGTGAAAGGCTTGCTGATGAGAATTTCTCATGTTTTCTCCATTCTAACTTATCCAAATTCAATCAACTTACACATACACATACTAAATACCTCAAAATCAATCACAACTCATCATGTCTCAATACATATAATCATTCTATGAGTAATATATACTCAACATAGCATTTTAGATCATCTATACTGAAGTTGTTTTTCGTTAGACAAATTTCAATATGACTTGCTTGTATAGTGAGAAACAATCCTTCTTTACTTTCTTAATATATGAAGTAATGATTTTCTTTGATCAAAAAGAAAAAAAAAAAAGAATTTCTTGAATCTTGGGGATTGGAAAATTCTTATTTACACTGGATATATATCAAATTAATGAATAATGAAATATTTTAACTAATATGACTATTTGTTTTTTTATCAAGTCAAAAGATATTAACATCCTTATTTACTCCATGTATTCTCATCTTATTAAACTGATGTATACATACAGTGTAATTAAGTATTTTCCCTTGGAGATTAGAGAAACATAAGAGCAAACTTTGGGTGAGTGTAATTTTAGAAATTGATTGTGAAAAACATTTGAGGACTTTGGGAAACGACTTGTGAGCATATTTTTTTTCGGGTTTTATGTCAAAGGCATGAGGCAAGGACAAGCCTGAAGTTGGAGCGAGGTGTGGCGTCCCATGAGGGCTCGTTTAAATAGTGAGTCATTCGTAAGCTCTATTATGGTCAAGTACCTCTGAGGCTTTTAGGCTGTTCGACCTTTATAAATGGGTTTTGGAACAGTGGACTTCTCCTAAGGGGTCTGTAGCTTTCGAGAGCCCAGTCATGCTTCTGTATTTACCCCTTATCACTAATTTAAAGAGATTTCCTTCAATCTTGCAAGCCGTAAGAGAAAGAAAGAATTCTGTCTTTTAGCATGTTGCAAGACGTAACGTTCTAAAAAAACCTAATTTCAGGTACGTTTCAGTATAAAGTCCCAAAGCCCAGTCAAAAGCCGAAAGAGCCAAGAAAGAATTCCCTTTATGATGCATCAACAAATCTTCTTATAAGCATCTTACATTATCAGAAAACATCTCCAAAACATGCAAAGGTTTGAGTCTTTTTTATCAGGCGTTTGCCGGTTGCAAGTAAGATAAATTTATCTTAAATCCAACTAATGTAATGGCCGTGTGGCCTCAAGCAAAGGCCAAACATCACCAAGCCTTAGCCGTATGGCCTTTTATGAGGAATTTTAATCTGGAGGCGTATGTTTAGGCTACCATGCTTCTCCTAATTGCATTCCGACCGTTTATTGTCCCTCCAAAATCTTTAAAAGCTAGACTTTTCAATTTGTCTGCAATTTTTTTTTGGCAACTCTTGACTTAATAAATCATGCTGAATTGTTGATAGTTACCATATATGGTATTGATTGATACCAAATAAATCAAAATATGTTTGTTTCAAGTTGAATAAAATATTTTAAAAAAATTATATTCATTATAGAATATTGTTTTCATGTCACTACATTTACACATACTTTTAGTTTGACATTACCAAACGAATTATATTTGAGGGTGATGCTGTAAATTGCATGAATGGTGATGATAGTGATGCAGGGGTAATTGTTGGTGTCATCTTTCATTCGAGGAAGAAGTTTATTTCTTGTCATTTTGTCTTTATTCCTAGGTTAGGTAATTGGGTAGCTCATCTTGTAACTAGGAAGGCCCTACTTGATGATTATTTGAATAATAATCTCTCAAGTCTTAAGGATTGGCTGCAAAATATGCTTGTTGCTTGAGCCAATTCTCATATGTAATGTTGATTCATTCTTCAACAAAATCTTTCCATCCTTGGAAAATATATATATATACACACACACGCATAATAAAAGTTGTCTTTCTTATATATAATAAAAGCCCTAGATATATTAATTTATAATAATTCATAGACAATTGCATACATTCATGTATATATATAGGTGCATATCTAACAGAAACTATCTACCTATATATATATATAGAAACTTTTATTTTTATTTTATACCTTATATATAATTTTCAAATTTTCATCTCTTTGTAGGCGTAATTGATTTCTTGACACTCACATACAAAAATTAGAAATCACAGTATAATTAATTAATAAGCTTCAATTACTAAATATTTTTTACTTTGGTATATTGATATTTGATGGAGCGACTACTTTAAACAATGCTTCTTCCAACTTGGTCTTGACTTCCCATTTCTTTACCTTCAACTTGTCCTTGTCATTTCCTGCTGGTAACTTTGCCTCAGCTAGAAGATACTGTGGTGTCTTCTCCATTTCTCTTCTCTCCCTCTCTCTAAGGTTTATGCCACACTTTCCACAATCTACACCTGCCATTGCTAGAGCTTCAATTGATGGCATTTTTATTTGCTAATTCTCTACTCTCTTCTTTTTTCTTTTTGAGAAAAAGCTTCTCTACTCTCTTGTTATTTGCTTGTAACATAAAACTTCCAAACTTGAGGTATTTATAGTTAATTTTTTTTTTTAGTTATTATGAGTTAATTAATGATTACAGGTTACAATTCACAAGAGGTACTTGCGTGGAGTTTATATCATAAAATCCGTGATCTCTTTATCGATTAATGCGACACTTCAACTACTCCAAACTTGTCTAATTAATTTCAATTCTTAATAAAATATGTGAAAATAATAAATATCTCACATGAATTAAATATAAAATATTATATAAATATATATATAATTAGATTATTTAATTTCAATAGTTAATTTTTAAGATTAACATTCTTATATTTTAATACTTTTAATATGGTATCAAAGTTTAATCGATTCATATGTGTGAAAAAATAATTTGTATCCCTATTTAGAACTGAAATTTCAATTTTCTTTCGCTCGGTGTTGAATTTTTTATTTCATCCCGTGATAAATTCTTCAATTATCTTTTTGCCCATATTGAATTTTCAATTCAATCACTCAATTCTCATCATAATAGATTTATAAGTGTCAACTGAATTTAAAAAAAATTATCTTGGCCCAGTTGTCATTTGAGAGGAAATGTTAAGATAATAAATATCTCACATAGATTAAATACAAAATATTGAATGAATATATATATAATTAGATTATTTAGCTTCAATAATTGACTTTTGAGATTAACATTTTCATAATTATATAAGTTCCAATATTTTTAATACAACAAGTAATTCATTTTAACAGTAAAGTTTATATCAAATTAAAATGTGAAAAATTTAATATGAATAAAAATTAATAATAATAACCCCATAACCAAAAGTTTTAAACAACTTTAATATAAACATTTAATAAATAACATTTGACCGTAGTAATATTAATATTATTATAAATATTCACTTGCTATTAATTATTATTTTAATATAATAAAATTAAATAATATTAAATTAATATTATTAAATCTAGTATTTATTGTAATTACAAAAGCATTTATACTTTCATTTATTTGAATTTGAAGCCTTTTTATTTTTTATAATTTTATAATTTGCTCATGTTTAATCTATTATTATAATTATCAGAGAACGTCGTTTATAATTATTTGGAAAAAAAATAGAACAAAAATTAAAATGAATTGAGTTGAGTTGCTCATATTTAACCTATTGATTTAGGTTTGAATTTCAAAATTATTTGTTACCTGAGACATGATTAAATTATTACAAATATTAGGCTTTACTGAGTTAAAGATGATGTTTGATAATGAGAGAAGATATATGTAAAAAATTAAATAATAAAAAGATAAATTGTTGACATACGAAATGAAGTTTCGATAAGCAAATTAATATAACAAATAAAAAATCACGATTCAATTTTATTATAATGTTTCAAGATTTTACGAGGTTCGGAAAATTAACCACTCTCAAAAAATTAATTATTAAAATTAAAAAATTTAATTAATTTTAAATAAAAATATAATTAAATAGATTTAATGATAATTTAAGTAGGACAAATCTGAAATATATGTATAAACACAAATTTATTAATATTTTAAAATTATGTGTGAATTATTTTTCATTTGATATGATTTTATAAAATTGCGATATTTTATAAATTTAAAAAGAATTATAATTTAAAAATTAACTTTTAAGTAAAAGAGTTCAATTCTATATAAATTATAAA
This sequence comes from Aleurites moluccanus, assembly GCA_948193065.1. NCBI lineage: Eukaryota > Viridiplantae > Streptophyta > Magnoliopsida > Malpighiales > Euphorbiaceae > Aleurites > Aleurites moluccanus. Next base: position 18,659 of record CANXYC011739924.1, read on the forward strand.
ATATATTTATTTTTTAATTTATATAAAATTTTTTCACAAATTTTAACAAATTAATTTAGAATATTAATTAATTGGAAATAGCTCAATACAATAAATTTTTGGCTATGGATATGTAATTGAATGAGGCAATAAATTATAAATGACTGCATGCATGTGATCATGATATATTTTTATATGTTTCTTAGCTATTATTAGTAAAGGTTCAAAACATATGAATACTTGTGACATGTAATTAAGGAAAATGGAAAAGGTAGGTTTTTACAGTTATAGATGCATTGCAAGGAGCATAGAATTAGTTGTCTTACACTCAAGTTATAGATAATGTCATGGGTAGAACACAACACGACACAACAACTTGGCGTTTTCCACCTAAGCTATAACCACTGGCGGAGCCATTAGTATGGAGAGTGTGCACATGCACATCCTGATTACAAATAAATTGCATGTATATATTTATATTATTATGTTAATTTGTGATACCTTTAAATTTATTTAAGTGCTCATTCTAAATTCTTAAAAAATTAATATTATAACATTCGTTAATAAATATAAATAGACAATTTACTAATTAAAAACACTTAAATTTAAAGAAAAACATATTATTCAAACTCACAATCAAATATAAATGAATAATTTATAGTCATTAACAGTCATGTGATTATTAAAAAAAAAATCAAATAAAATATAACCGACCTATTCATTAAATACCATTTTTTTTTCTTTGCTTGTCTCTATTTCCACCTCCTCTTAACTCATGATCCATCGTTTCTTTCAAAGTTCTCTTTTACTCATTTTATTTTTGCTTCTTTTTTTTTTTAATTACAACTAAATTCTTTTTTAAATCTTAAGTGAACTTAACTAAATTTCTTTTTAAATTCTAGGTAAACTTAATTTTTCACTAAATTAACTCAACTCATTTTCTAACTTTAATTATTTCCAATTAATAATAGATGAGAAATGATTTTATAAATTATTTAGATTTTAATTATTAAAGTTAAATTTCATACATATTTTCTTCTATATAGTCTATCAGATTTTTATATTTCTATTTTGATAGTTTATTTCTTAAATATTCAATACGAGAGTATTTAGAGTTAGACCAATAATTAGATTGTTTGTTTTTTATTTATTAATTTTTTGGAATTCAGGTATTTATACTAAAATTGGATCAATAATTAAATTATTTTGTTTACACATTCTATTAATTTAATTTTTAATATACTTTATAATTTTTTAATTTTAATATTAAAAAATAATATAAGTGAGTACTCTTGACCCTGAGTCCTGAGTCCACCACTGGTTATAACGAAGAAAATTTATATTGTGTGAAAATGATATCATTATCAGGGGGCAAGGGCAAATGAAATTACTTTTTTTACCCTTTTATATTAAAATTTTAATCAATTATATTTAACATAGTCAATTCATTTATGTAACACCCAAGATTTCGATTTGCATGAGATTATTGATGATCCCATGGTTATAGATTATATTGATTGATTGTTATAGAATTGTTTCTTTGTTATAGATATTGTTTAGAGTTGTTTTGGTGAGTGTTAGAATGGTTTTGAGAAATGTTTGCCTTGGTGAGTTTGAACCTATTGTTTTCACGGACGTGAACTCTAATCACGGCTGTTACCTTGCTCTCTGTCTAACTATGAGAAATTGACATTTTAATTATTTACAGGAGTGAGTTTGTTTTTCACGGGCGTGAGACTTCGGGCTCTATAAATAGAAGTCATTTTTTAGATTTTTGAACCGAAATCCAAATTTTATTTTCTTCTTCTTCTCATTTCTTTCCTTTGCTCAACTAACTCTATTGCTCTTTAATCATCCAAATAGTCGTTTTCTTTAAGGATTTTTCATGGAAAACACTTTGTAAGGCATCAAATCACTTTCAAGGGAATTCTTTCTCAAGAAATCTCTTTCTAGGATTTTAAAGGTAAATCTTATATCTTGCTTTTATAGTTATTTATAGGTCATAGTGTTGTTAGATTAGTTGTTTATAGATTGTAGGTAGTCTTTTATAAGCATTTATTGCCATTAATTATGGTTGATATGGGAGTTGTGAGATTTAATGATTTTATGTGAATTGTAGGGTGAATAGTAATTCTTCATTTAATGGTTTAATTGGTATTAAAAATCAATTTATTGAGTACTAAGGATCATAGAATCCTAAAATTCTTTGTATATTAATTTTGGGGAAGGAAACCCTAATTGACTCATTTTTGAGAATTTATTGTTTTAGGCTTGGTGAACCCAATGACCTAAATATTGTTGATTGAGTTAACAGTGGGACTAATTGCTTTGGATTGAGATAAGCTATGGAATGATTTATTCTTTGTTATGAAATTCACATTTGTTAATATTGTTCTCGAATGAAGTTTAGTTATTGTTCTTGGACTAAATTTCATATTAAGTATTATTAATTCGAAATTGTAATGTCATTGGGCTTTAGGCCATCACTAAAATGTATTCCCTTTGAAAGACCTTTTGGGTCATATACAATTATTGAAAACCTATTGAATGTTGTTAATGATATTGATAATGTGAGGTCTCTAGACCCATCCATTATTCATTGTATCGATTGTATGGCTATTGACGATTTAGAATGCCTTCCCAATGAGGGAGAAATCATTGAATTGTGTGCACCAGTGACCTAGCTGATAAGGTCAAATTGTATCAGTGGCTTTATATAGGGGAAGCCTATCGGTCCTGGGACGTATGTTCTAATCAAACATACGTATGGTATGAGATCATAGTATTTCGATGGATTGATGGTTGTTCTATCATCATATTAATGGGTGTCATTTCTTTGTAGGCACGTATATATATGTCATTGAATGTAATCTTATTTCTCATAAACCTTTGTTACTATTGTTATATATATATGTACACACACACACACACACACATATATATATTGAATTCGATCTATTATGTGATCAATCATTGTAAATCCCTAAGTATTATTGTATCTCCATAACTTATTGAGTTTTCGACTCATTCCTTCTTTTCTCTATTATGGATTTCATGTGATAGAGAACCTGTTGACAGGATAGACAGAGCTTCTTGATTGTTTTCTCTCTCCAAGAAGCTAATGTATTGATTCGATAATCATTTGATGTTTTGTATTATTTTGGAATATTAATCATAGTGGCTCCGTAGATTGAATTGTATTAGATTAAGATATGATTGAGTTTATCGATAATCCTTGTTCCTTATTGATGATGGTATTTTTTCTTTTGATTTATAAGGAACAAGTGATATTGTATTGATGGATTATCTACATATTGAAGTATATTGCATGATTATAAAATATTATTAATGATTGATTATTCAGGTTTGAGTTCTACGAGTTTATGATAGCCTTAAACCCACCATTGCCTTAGGACCGTCACACTTTTGATTTTGGGGTGTGACAATTTATTAATTGAATTATTAATCTTTAAAGTTAAATAAGTCAAGTAATTTTGGGAAATAGCCTCCTATGTGACAAAAACACAAAATAAATCTATTCAAATCACCTTTTCTTTTTTAATATATACATATATGCAGTTTTAATTAGAATTCAGAACTCAGGATTTTATAATTTTGAAAACTTTGATTACTATTAAATAAAAAATTCATTGATTATAAATTATACATTAAGTTCTATTATTTTTTTTCTCAATTTTTTTATTTCTTTTCAAATTTTACTCTAAGTCATTACCGATATTCTTCCACTAGTCGGTAGTAATTTCTCTTTCTTTAATTTACTTATCTTTTTATTTAGGGTTAATTACAAAAAAAAAATTATAAAGTTTCACCGAAATTGCAATTTTATCATAATGTTTCAATTTTGGCAAATTGTGTCATAAACTCTCTAATTTTGGCAAAATTCTGACAAATTCAGAATTTAGTGAAATCACCGGTATCCGATGATGACATAGCAATTTTTAATATTAAAAATGATAAATCAACGCTTACATGAAATTAACAACAACAAAAAATTATTATTTTCTGACTAAACGACATGTCGTCGTGTATTAAAGTAAAGGAAAAAAAAAGACGAAGGAATGGAATCTGATAGATATAACAAGACGAAGGAATCACGATGTTCCTAAATCCACATCTATCTCGCATCTTTGTCGCTTTGACACAAACCCTAAAAGCAATATTCCTAAACCCAATTGAAAAAAGCAACTCACCTGAGAACCACTAGATTCATTGAAAAAGCCATTCGCTTATGGACAAAAAATTACTGGAGATTAGAGACAAAGCTGATAGCGCTATTGTGCGGTCCCTGTTTTGTCGAAAGGTCTCCATTGTGACAGACATCGCATTATCAACAATTCCAAAGTGAGTATTTTAAAATTCTTTTGTTTTAAATTTGTTTTATTTGTTTTAGGGTTACTTTGTCAGGGTAGGAATTGTACTTTTTAGGCTTAGTTTGCAATTATATGTATTGTTTGACATTTCTATTTATTTAGGGTTTTTGTGATTAAAAACTATTTTAGAACATTACTCCACGTGTTTTTTGTCTTTTAGGGTTTTGGTAATTAAAAAATAGTATAATTCTGTACTCCTGCTGTCTTTTGTCTTCTTCTTTATTATTTTACAATGATTGCTTTTGTGGTTGGTGTAACAGTTATGGAGAGTTACTTCGACATTGACTTCTATTTTGGTGAAACTTTTATGAATATTGGTGAAGAAAGTAAGTACATAGGTAGAAATATGGTGCAATATAATGATATAGATAGTGACAAATTTGGGTTTTTACACTTAGATAAATTTCCTAATAAGGAAGGGTATTATAATATAGATAGGTATGCTTATTGTATCCCAGGGTTGAGTTTAAAGGATGGTTTAATTGATATAAAAACAGATAAATAAGTAATGAAAATGATAAGTGCATGTAATGGAGTTGTTGTGAATGTGTACATTGTGGTAAAGGAAATAGAAGCTGAGGTTGGAGAGAATGTGGAGGTTAATACACAAGGTAATAATTCAAATCTAGTTGATGTTCAGGTGGATGGTAATGTACCTGATCATTCTGAAGTTGTGCAAAGTGTTAATTTATGTTGTACAATGACCAATGATAGTGAAGATGAAGGTGACTCTATAGATCCAGATTATATTCCAATAGAATAATAAGATACTGATGATGGTTTGTCTGATAGCGATATGGACACAGATGATGAAGAATATATTGAAGTAAGGAAGAATGTAAAAAAATACAAAAAAAAAAAACGGTATCTTGATTATGTTCCAACAACTGTTGATATGCATATGACAGGACAAAAGCATTTTGTTCTTGGTTCATCCAGAGATGCAAGGGATAATGTTGAGGGTAAAAGATCATTTGTGTCAGTTTATGTAGACTCTGAGGATGAGGTGCAAACTATATACAACAGTGATGAAGATTCTATTGGAGTTGAAGTAAATAACAAGCGTAGGAAAAGATATCCAACTTATGATCCTAGCTCTGATCATAAGGTAATACTTTGTTTAAGATTGGAATGAAGTTTGATGGTGGAAATCAATGCAGAGAAGCTGTACAGAAATATGCAATTGAAAATGCATATAGGATTAAGTTTAATAAAAGCAACAACTATATGGTTGAAGATAAATGTGTTGGTGTGTTGGATTGTCCATGGAGGTTATTTGAAAGTGTTGTAAAGTCTGATAACACATTCAAGATTAAATTTTATAGAGGGGAGCACAAATCCTATAAAGTATTAATGAACAAACAAGCCACTTCTTCATGGCTTGGTAATCAATACCTGCATAAATTTAGGAGGAATGTAAACTGGAGTGTGTAGGAAATGTTGGATGATGTTAAAGACAAATATGGACTAATTGTTAGCATTTGGAAGTGCTACAAAGCTAAATGGAAAGCACTTGAGATGCTAAAGGGTTCCAATGAAGAATACTATTCAAAGTTGAGGTCATATAAAGTTGAATTGATGAGGGTTGATAGGTATAATTCAATTTTTATTCAAAATTTTACATCCATTACATTAATGCCTTAACTATAATCTAAATCAATTTTGTTTTCTTTTTTAAATGCAGGAATGGGAGATTCGAGTTCAAAATGGAGGATACATAACCAAACTCAGGTTGTGTATTTTAGAGATTTTTTGTATGTTTTAGTTCTTTGATTTAGGGATTCCTAGCAAGATGCAGGCCAGTGATTAAATTTGATGGTTGTTTTCTTCAAACATCTTTAGGAGTAATTTGTTGTGTGCTAGTAGCAAAGATGGAAATAATCAGATGTTCCCGATATGTTAGGTTGTAGTTGAGGGTGAGAATGAGCATTCTTGGAGGTGGTTTTTGAATTTACTATTTGAAGACCTTTCAATTGGCTCTGGTATTAGATTGACATTTTTTAGTGATCAACAGAAGGTAAATTATTTGTTTATACTTCACTCATTCATGAACTTACTCTACATGCTGAGCATAAGAGTTGTGCTAGGCACTTGTATGCATATTGGAGGAAGACTTATAAAGGCCAAGCACTTAAAAGGTCTCCTGGAGAGCTGCAAGAAACACTTATGAAGCAATATTTAATAAAGCTATTAAGGAAATAAGAAAATTGAGTTCTGATGTTACAGATACATTTTTGAATATTGGCCCTCACCATTTCTATAAGGTATTTGTCAGTACTTTTCCAAAATCAGACATGATTGAAAATAATGTAAGTGAAACTTTTAATGGGTACATCGTTTTTGCTAGATGTAAGCCAGTAATTGATATGTTAGAGGATATTAGAAGTACCTTAATAGAGAAGATGCATCATAAGATGCAAGATATAATGAAATGTAATGACATAATTTGTCCTAGAAATTAGGAAAAAACTAGAAGAGAATAAATATGCTACTAGGTACTATTATGTCAAACCTGCTGTAGATGATGAGTTTCAAGTGACTGTGGGTGAAGATAGATTTGTAGTAAACTTAAAGAGTAAGACATGCAGTTGTTGGTATTGGGAATTAAATGGGATTCTTTGTTATCATGCTTGTGCCAGTATCAATTATTTAAATAAGGACCTTGTGGATTATGTAGATGACTACTATTCAGTAGTCAGTTATTTGAGAACTTATGAGAATGGATTAAAGGGGTTGAAAGGAATCCAATTTTACCTCCACACATCAAAGTGGTGCCTAGTAGACCCAAGAAAAAATGGAATAGATCTAATGAAAGAACTAGCAAATCCAATCAGATTGCCTAGAACTGGAGTACAAATGAAATGTCAACTTTGTGGTGAATTTGGACACAATAAAAGAACTTGTAAGTTGAAAAATACTCTTGTTGCACACCTTCCTCTAAAACCACCTGTAAGTTTACTCATTCAATTTTTCTTCTTCTTTAGTTTGCAATGTAAATAGTCACTATTAAAATAAATTTTTGACTTGTATTATATGATAGGGTAAAAGAGTCAAACCAAGAAAGGAACAACTTAATAGAACAAGGGACGAACCTGCCCCAAGAAGGAATACAAAAAGAGTAAAACCTTCATAAGTTCTTGATGAACAAGTAAGACAAACTGCCAATAAAAAAAAAAAAAAAAGAAGGAATGTTAGATCAGGTTATGGTGTCAATGTGTTTGAAGAAACTGGTAATATCTATTTCAGGGTAAGTAATGTGTTATATGTGTTACTTTCATATTCATGGTTTAGGGTTTAGGAATGAGATGATGCTGACTTCATTATTTTTTATGTGCAGATGCCTAGTCAGAGGAATGTGCAAAAGTTGAATGGTCCTAATACTATAAATTCATCCGCTGTATTGGCAGTTGCTTCCTCCAGCCTAGCAAATCCTATGGTTCAACCTACTCCCACTAAAGCAATTCCATCTTCGAGGCCCCCAAGTAATGGAGTTAATGCAAGAGTGAACCTATACAAGAGACAACTGCATGCAAAGGGCAAAGGGCAAACACATCATGTCAACTGAAAAAAAGGTGTTCCCACTAATCCACAAACACAACAAATGCAACAAAAAACTTCAACAAGACAGACAATTGTTGCTACTAATCAACCAAGAAGGATGAATATCAAGATGTCCCAGCCAATTTCTCAACTGTCACGACCTGACCCTACTGGGCACATGACTGGCACTAGGGAATAAGAAAGCATAAGGCTTCCGAAACCCATAGTAAGCCTGACTTACCATTAAACGATAAAATTGTAATATGATAGTTGTAACTGTCACAAAGGGCTAAAGGCCCACATGTCAAGCAAAACCTAAGTAAAATATCAAATTTTTATCACTCAGGGCTAGCATCATCAAAATAACATCATCATCATTAAATTTCTGCTTATCAAAATAATAACAAAATTACAACCATAAATCTGTCACATCCCATATTATAGGGTTGTGACGGTCCTAGGGTAAGTTGGTATCAGAGCCTGGTTTGCAGTTTTAGTACTGAATACCGAAATGATATAGATACATGTATGCTAAATTGTTTGTAAATGCATTATGGATTGTTGCTTGTTCCATGTACATCATGGAGTGTAGGAAATTATATATCGTCAAATTAGGTGTTTCCTCATTTCTTGAAAATTCCGTGCATCTTATATTGGTAAATCTCACATTTCTGTGAAACTTTTGTGTGGCGATGATTGTGTAGATTTGTATATTATATCGTCAGAGGTCGAGGGAAGTATTATTCCTAGACTAGGGAATCGTGGTCGTCATAGTAGAGAGGAGCTGGAGGTGAGCTCCCGAGGCTCAGTGGGTTCGAGCAGAGCAGGGGTCGAGCCAGCTAGATCCCGTAGGAGGACCGAGAGTGGTGCTCCAGATGATGCTCCTTGGAGGCAGGAGATGTTAGATATGAGGCAGGACATTGATAGGAGGCATCAGGAGTTATTAGAGCTATTGAGAGCTCATGCTGCAGGACAGGCAGCGGTAGCACAACCACCCCCACCACCATCTCCATTATTTCCAGTGCCGTTAGTTCAGCCTGTTGTTCGGCCAGGTGTACCACCTGTTATAGTACCACTAGTGGCAGCTCCACTAGCACCAGAGGGTGCTCTTTTGGGTAGACAGAGG